>JAJHSJ010000001.1:37658010-37720685 GCA_021015155.1 Magnolia officinalis
TACGCGCTTGTAATTTTTTAGCAGATCCTTGAGAGAATCGCTCTGGCCTTATTCGCACCATTACATAGTCTCCTTCTTGAAATTCTTGCACTCTACGATGAGATCAGCTGAAACTTTATAATCATCATTGCTCTTATTTAACCGCTGTCTAATATGTGTATGCAAATCATGAATATGGCGTGCAAATGCATCGGCTGACTCAGAAGACCTTTGGGTAACAGACATAGGTAAGAGATCTATGGGCATTCTAGGTTTATAACCACTTACAATCTCAAAAGGACTCAACCCTGTAGATCTATTAACTGACCCATTATAAGCAAGTTCAGCAGTTGGTAAAATTAGGTCCCAAGTCTTAACATGTTCACCCACTAGACAACGTAGAAGATTTCCAAGGCTACGGTTTACCACTTCAGTTTGACCATCTGTTTGTGGGTGGTAAGCAGTAGAAAATTGCAAACGAGTTCCCATAATGTGCCACAGTGTTTTCCAAAAATAGCTAGTAAATTGAACATCACGATCAGACACTATGGTTTTAGGTAACCCATGGAGACGCACCACACCATCAAAAAAGAGACGAGCAACATGAGACGCATCCGACATCTTCGAATATGGGAGAAAATGCGCCATTTTAGAAAAACGGTTCACAACGACAAAAACGGAATCGTACTTTTTTATAGTCTTAGGAAGCCCAAGCACGAAGTCCATACTAATGTCCTGCCACGGAGCATGTGGCACTGGCAATGGCGTGTACAGCCCGGTATTTTGCTTTCTTTGGTTTGCCAGCTGACATGTTCGACACTGCCCTAAAACTTTGGCTACATCTCGCTTGAGACTTGGCCAATAGAAACGATCTTCCACGAGGGCAATGGTCTTATCACGACCAAAATGGCCAGCTATCCCTCCTGAATGAAGCTCCCAGATGAGGAATTCACGAAGGGACATACGGGGAATACAAAGTCTATCTCCCTTGAAAAGGAAGCCATCTTTAAGAACATATTCACCCATAATATGCTGGTCACTAGAGAGTGACGCGTAAGTACCCCCAAAATCAGAACATGTGGGGTATTCATCTTTCAGTTGCTCAAATCCGACTACCTCTACACTCAAGGAGTTGAGCAACGCCACTCTCCTACTAAGGGCATCCGCTGGTTTGTTTTCAACCCCGGCCTTGTGTTTCAAAACAAACGAATATTCCTGAAGAAACGCTACCCACTTGGCATGCCTTGGGTTGAGTTTCTTCTGAGAATGCGAATATCTCAACGCCTCATGATCAGAAAACAAAACGAATTCTTGCGGTAGGAGATAGTGTCGCCAATGTCTCAGGGATTGCACTACCGCATAAAATTCTTTGTCGTAAGTGGAGTATTTTTGTTTTGCCTCATTCAGTTTCTCACTGAAATAGGCCACTGGGTGTCCTTCTTGACTCAACACTCCACCTATACCAACACCAGACGCATCACACGCTACTTCAAAGACTTTAGAAAAGTCAGGTAGACGCATGACAAGAGCTTCTACCATCTTGCCCTTAATTTCCTTAAAAGCCTTGACTGCGGCTTTAGACCACACGAACTCTCCCCTTTTCATGCACTCGGTAATGGGAGCCATGATCGTGCTAAAACCCCTAATGAACCGACGACAAAAAGTTGTTAGGCCGTGAAAGCTTCGCACCTCGTGAATGTTCCTTGGTTCTGGCCACTCAACTATGGCCCTGACTTTTTCAGGGTCTGCGCGCATCCCTTCAGATGACACTATAAATCCTAAGAACACAACTTGGCTAGACATGAATGCACATTTCTTAAAATTAGCGTACAACTTTTCCTTCCTAAGGACACTACAGACCTTCTTTAAATGTTCAAGGTGTGATTCCTTAGTGGTACTATAAATAAGAATATCGTCAAAGTACACCACTAGGAATTTTCCATGAACGGCCTCAAAGCTTGTGTCATCACCCGCATGAAAGTTCTAGGTGCGTTAGTCAAGCCGAAGGGCATGACCAACCACTCATACAGCCCATCTTTCGTCTTAAACGCCGTCTTCCACTCATCTCCTGGGCGTATACGGATTTGGTGATATCCACTCTTGAGGTCTATCTTAGAGAATATAGTGGACCTGGCCATCATGTCAAGCATATCATCAAGTCTAGGTATAGGGAACCTATACTTGACAGTAATTTTGTTTATGGCACGACTGTCCACACACATGCGCCACGTGCCATCTTTCTTTGGCGTCAACAATGCAGGCACGGCACACGGGCTCATACTCTCTTGGATGAAACCCTTTTGCAGAAGCTCATCAACTTGCTTCTTCAACTCTCCATGCTCTGCAGGGTTCATCCTGTAGTGAGGAAGGTTCGGTAGAGTAGACCCTGGGACAAGATCAATGGCATGTTGTATGTCCCTCATAGGTGGCAACTCATTCGGTAAGTCTTCAGGAAATACATCACTGTATTCCTTCAGGACCGAGGTCACCTCACGGGGCAACTCTGATGGAACCTCAGGTGTAATCTCTCTAGCCACAAGGGCATACACCATAGAATCCTCCTTAGCCTCTTTTTCAAACTCTCTTGCGCTGATTATACGTAGAGACTTAGGTTTGAATTTCCCCATTCCTCTAGGCTCACTTACCTTCTCATCCTTCTTCTTCCATAGTGTATTCTCAGGTGGCATGGGATTAAGTTTGATCTTTTTACCGTTATACATAAAAGTACACGCATTCGAACGGCCAAAGATCGTGACATCATTATCGAATAGCCACGGTCTACCTAGGATAACATGTCCCACATCCATAGATAAGACATCACACCACAGGGACTCTTTGTATGACCCAAACTCGATGGGGACTAGACATTGCTGGGTGACAGGTAGGGATGTCTTGTCAACCCGAGAAACTTTATACGGGTCTGGATGAGGTGTGGATTTCAGTTTTAAGCGATCTAAGGTGCTAGTGGAAATCACATTCTGACAACTTCCACTGTCCACTATCACCTTACAATTCTTTTCACCACACTTGGCAATAGTGTAGAAGATCGTGCTTCGACGCCAGTCAGCACTACTTCTAGACTGAGCTAGCACACGCCGGACTACTGCAAGCGTTGCTTCTCCATCCACTTCTTCTTCATCAGTAAGTCCTTCTTCAGGGTGATACTCTTCAACTTCATAATCACCCTGGTCATCTCCACCCTCGTGGGACTCGCCTATAACTAAGGCTCTCCCACGGCTCTTCGTAGGACACTGATTAGACATGTGGCCAAGATTGCCACACTCATAGCACCTCACTTGGTTCATGTTACTAAGACCGGCACCAAGAACCTCTTTACCCTTGTCCTCCCTAGGCCTAGGCGAAATGGTCGCCTGTGCCCTAGGTTGACTACCAATATTAGGTCTAGTTCCCTGGGAACTAGATCTAGCACTGGAGTCTCGGGACTCAAAACGACGAACGACAGAAGCCTTCAGATATTGCTCTAACTCCTGCACGACTTGATATGCTTCATCCAAGTCCGTTAAGGGCCGAGTCATAAGCTCGCGCTGAAGATCCGCACGAAGGCCCATCTTGAAACGCGAGAGCGTTACTAGAGGGTCTTCTCGGATATCACATCGCATCACATATTCTTCAAATTTAGCGATGTAGTCAGCGGCAGACATTGACCCTTAGCGTAAGGATTGCCATTGGTCAAGGAGCTTCTGGCGGTATGAGAGAGGAAGGTACTTTTCCTTCAACTTCTCTTTCATCTCATACCAATGCATGATAGGGGCTCTACCAACTCTCTCTATCCTACGCTCGGTGTTGGTCCAGAAGAGCTTGGCTTGACCCACAAGTTTCATCTTAGCAAACCGCATTTGACGGTTTTCTGACATGCCATACCACTCAAAGTAGTGGTCCATGTCAGCAACCCAGTCAAGGAATGCCTTGGGATCCAAGCGCCCATCAAAACTCGGGGCCTCAACTCTCACACTCTTCATCGCACGCTCATCTGGATCATAACGGTCTTGATGATCACATGTGGCTCGTGCCTCTCGCACCACACCACGACCGTTACCACGATCTCTATCTTCATTACCACCACGTGTGGCAGCGCGTTCTTCAATGATTCCTCCCACTTGGGAGTACGCATCATCTCCTACAGCGGGATTTTCCTTTTGGGACGCCTCTAGTTGCTCGACCTTAGTCATGGTAGTGGTAATTTGGTTCTCAAGGCGGGCAAACTCGCGTTTCTGACCCACTTCTAGGGCGGTTATCTTTTGTATCAATTGAGCAAGTTGCTCAGATAAATGCTCGTTATTCATGGTAGGTTGAAGTCCGAAACCTCTACCTCTTCTCGTGGGCATACAATGAAGACTTGAACTAAACTCTACCCAACTAGACTACTAGGTGTTATGACTTTCAAGATGAATGTGATGAATCCAAAACTACTATGAACTGACACAATTATGTTGACACAGGAAACAACTCAAATTTGAAAATTTTCTAAATCTGGAAACTTTCTAAATCTGGAAATTTTCTAAATTTGGAAAGTTTCTAAATATGGAACTTTCTAAATCTGGAAATTTTCTAAATTGGAAAGTTACTAAATCTGGAACTTTCTAAATCTGGAAATTTTCTAAATCTGGAAATTTTCTAAATTGGAAAGTTTCTAAATCTGGAACTTTCTAAATCTGGAAATCTGGAAATCTGGAAATCTCAAATCTGGAAATCTGCAAATCTGGAAATCTCAAATCTGGAAATCTGCAAATCTGGAAATCTGCTGCAAACCGGAAACCCTAATTTGATAACTCGATCTATACAAAAACCATGCAAACCTATTCTCTGATACCAAATTTGACGCAGGACAACCCTAATTATGATGCATGCTCATGAACATAATTAAACAGCGGAAATAAAAGGAATAAATTATCTAAAATTCTAACAGTAATCATCATAACTAAGAAAATCATAAAGGAAACATGCAATGGAGCGGGCCATCATCACAACCATGGAGTATGGAATTCAATTATTACTTAGGTTGGATCCGGCGAGGGATGAGACCTCCCGATCTTGCATGGTCACACCCAATCGATCAATGAAGATCACTAGTCCGAAGAACCAAGAAGTTTCTTGCATTAGGGATTTGAGAATCAATCACAAGTGTCGTCCTTATGGATAGGCGACTATTGAGGAGCTGAAGACCTTTCACATGTGATTGGACATATAGAAGACCCCACTCAGAGAAGACACATGTGAAGGAAGATTGGAGAAAGAAGACCGAGCGCCCGAACTTTCCCGCACTTATGTTATTTGCGCGTTTTTGCTTAAGTTAGGGGTCTATTTGCGTGTTTTTGCTTAAGTTAGGGGTCTTTTAGTAATTTTATATCTTTATTTGCTTATTCTAAGAGTATTTTAGTAATTCTATGTCTTTATTTGCTTATTTAAGTGGGCTAAAGCCCTAAATCCGAATTTGAACTATTGATGAATGAAAAGCAAACCCTTTGGTTGCCCTCTTCTTCTCCTCTCTAATGGTACTTCTTCTCTTCCCTTGATCTTCTTCTTCTAATTTCTTCTTGTGCTCCTCCAACTTCCTCAAGGTAATTATTTCCTTCTTTCTCTTTTCTAGTTTTGGCTAATCCTTCTTCGATCAAAACTTTGAGAATCGATCTAAACCCTAAACCCTCAAATTCTCAAATCCCTAATCCGAGAAACTTCTTGGTTCTTCGGACTAGTGATCTTCATTGATCGATTGGGTGTGACCATGCAAGATCGGGAGGTCTCATCCCTCGCCGGATCCAACCTAAGTAATAATTGAATTCCATACTCCATGGTTGTGATGATGGCCCGCTCCATTGCATGTTTCCTTTATGATTTTCTTAGTTATGATGATTACTGCTAGAATTTTAGATCATTTATTCCTTTTATTTCCGCTGTTTAATTATGTTCATGAGCATGCATCATAATTAGGGCTGTCCTGCGTCACTGTTCCACCATCCACTCCGGAAACTCGAGCGGAAACTCCTTCGCTCACCGAGATCTGAACACTACCGATAACAGAAACACCACAAAGCGGGACGTAGCAGTAGCTACACGGAACGAATACGAATGGCAGATGGTTTCCGGTCGGAAATCTAGAACTGAGGGTCCTCCGACTAAGAACCATACAGCATATCCTACCCTCTTTGTTAAAGGGTTTCCTAGAAGTTGGTTTCCTCTCAACATCGAGCGGATTTTTGGCTGAGCGGGAGTGGTTATGGATGTGGTGATGCCGAGAGATCGGAGTACTGGCGCATACCGTGGCTTCGCTCTGGTTCGTATGTCGTCTGAAGCTGAACTGGCTAGAGCGGTGACTATGCTTCACAGCGTCAAATTCGTCGGCTGCCCATTACTGGTTCAAAGGGCGAGATATGGACCCAGTTCCCTCCCCCTTCCCAAAGCTTTACCGACGACCTCTAAGATCTACCGCCCCAAACCCTCTAACCCACCTCCCATTCCCTCTCACCCCTCTTCCAATCCGGGATCTAATCCTTCATCATCGGGATCTTCCTAATTCAAGGACGCCCTCTTGCACAATATTCCTTCTCCTTGATCCGATGCAGAGCCTTCTCCTTCTATTATTCCTGCTTCCTCAACCTTCCCCAAGGTTGGTATCCCCATCGTGGTTAACATGCAACATTTGGCGGGACATCTTCATTCCGGAGGTCTGGTGGCCAGGGTGATGCGATGGGAAGAATTCTCCATTTTTGGTTCGGAAAACGTTTGGTTTCAAATTTGGAGCATTCCTTTAGAACTGTGGTTTGATGAATTTTTCATCTCAGTAGCAGTGTATTTGGGAGATTATCTTGAGCTGGATGCCAAGACGAAACTCGGGGAGGAGATCGGTGTCATCAGGGTGCGTGTTCGGAGGAAGAAGGGTACCCCATCTCCACCTACAGTCAAAGTGATGGTTGCAGATCGTGATCTTGAATTTCCGATAGTAAGGGAAGGGCAGGATGATCCTCTTTCCCGTTGGGGTGATCTGTGGCATATCCGTAAGGAACCTGCACCGGAGCCGACGAAGAACCACCAGGATCAGGCTGATGGATCACTAATTTGGTACTCTCGTGGAGCTCCATCGCAAGGGCCTGCCATTCCGTCTGACGCCTGCGGTGGAGAAGACTCCTCACCAGCCGTCGGGAGACACGTGGCGAACACCTGTCAACTCGGCCGCCCTCGCCTGCAGCAAATCCTTCGCGTCCGTCCGCGTATCCTTTGGTTCCCGTCGATAGTGTGACGCGTGTTGAGGTCGACGTCATTGACGCTTCGGAGAACGAGCACACTACCTTTTATCTGGGAGAGGATCCCGAAAGACCGCCGGTTCAAGCTGCTCGCCTTCAATCCTTGTCAGAAACTCGTATTGTTCCTTCGGTTAAATCAGCGCGCTCGCTCCTTTCGTCAGCATCTCTTATTACTCCACCACGTGCCCCCCCTTGCCTTGGGCGTCACGTGCCTCCTTCAGTCCTGAGCCCTACACGTGATGGGGAGTCAGCCTCTCGGGTTCATCGTTTGAAATCGGGGCGTTAGTTTACTTCCGGATCCGGACCCGAACCAGATACCGTCTCGCTCTATCATCCAAGTACCATCCACGTCGACGCCAATGACCCTTTTGGATTCTCCAGCGCTCGCTTGGAAAACTCCGAATCTCCTTCTTTCTCCGATATGCACATCCACTCCAAGCCCTTCCTTCGATCCGGATCTCGACTCTGCGGATAGAGATAGCTGCTCTGAATATCATGCCCATTCTTCTCCTCCTTCCGTGTCGTCTCCCCCTTCGGTTGGCGCTTCTGAGTTGGGCCCGATCACGTTATTTCAGGACGACCTATCTACTGACATTCTAATGGCGGAACCCCTACAGATGATAGCGGATTCTCAAGCGGATGCTGTCTCCCAAGGGTTGAATAGAGCTGAGATATTGGCTAAGATCCATAACAAGAAATGGATCAGAGACGCTATCGGGAAGGTTGGGAGATCTCTTAGTCTGTTTGTCGGTAATCGATTGGACGATTATGTTGCTCTCTTTTAGTGTATTGAAAATAGAGGAAGACCCTTGGTCAAGCGCTCATCGACTGGAAAGTAGTTAGCCAAAATCTCTTCCAATCGCGAGTTGCAGCTCCTGGAAGCTAGTCCGGGGTTTAGGTCAGCGTCTGCCTACAAACCCAAAAGACAAGGTAATCGGGGAAGCGCAGTTTGCCCATGAAGATCCTCTCTTGGAACGTCAGGGGTATCGACTCCAAACATAAGAGGAGCCTGATTAAAGCTTCCATTAATAGGTGCAATCCGGATGTGATTTGTCTCCAGGAGACTAAAGTGCCGCTCTTCAAAGATTATTTACTATCTTCTCTGTGGTCGGCGAATGATGCTAAGCAGGTGGTTTTAGATGCGGATAATTCTGCGGGAGGTATTCTGATCGCGTGGAAATCCTCCAAATGGGAAATTATATCCTCTTCCTGCAGTTCTTGGTCGGTTATGATCATCCTGCAAGATAAGTTTTCCACCTTCTCTTGCCTTATAACTGCTGTTTATGGTCCTATTACTGACTCACTCAGGGACGATTTTTGGGCAGAACTAAGCAGGGTCAGACAATGTTTTTCAAGTTCGTCTTGTGTGGTCGGGGATTTTAACATTACTCGTTTTCCTGAAGATCACTCTAGGAAGAGACGCCCATCTTCTGCTATGACCCTCTTCTCCGAATGGATCCAAGATCAGCAACTTATTGATCTCCTGTTAGCAGGAGCCAGATTCACCTGGTCCAATTGTCGAGCTCATCCTATTCAATCATGTCTTGACAGATTTCTCGTCTCGTCTGAATGGATGGAGGCCTTTCTGCATCTTCAACAAAGAGCTCTCCCGAGAACGACTTCCAATCATTGTCCGATTCTCTTATCTGTGGAAGAAGATAATTGGGGTCCGAAGCCTTTCAGGATCAATTCCGCGTGGCTTCACTCTGAGGACCTTCGTCAAAAAATTATTGATTGGTGGTCAAACTTCAAGGTTGAGGGTTATGCGGGTCACAAGCTGCTCGGCAAACTCAGACTCCTCAAACTCAAAATCAAGGATTGGAGAAGCCAGACTCTCCAAAAGAGAGAGGGCGAAATCGAAGATCTTCTGTCCAACCTTCAACGGATAGACGTCGAATCTGAGGATGCTTCTTTATCGGCTGAATCTCTGAGCAGGCGTATTAGTATAATCCAGGAGCTATCCAATATTGCTCTGGAAGATGAAGCTTCCTGGAGAATCAAATCCAGGTTTCGATGGATTGCTGATGGGGACAAAAATACAAAGTTCTTTCACAACATGGTTAACATGCAGGCCAGGTCTAAATCTATTCTTAGCATTTCTGATAATGGGAAAACTATCGAAGATAAAGAGGAGATTGAGCGTCTTGCCATATCTCACTTCCAACAACTTCTTACTATGGAAAATTGGATAAGGCCGGGCTTAGACAATTTATCTTTCAATTCTTTGGAGAAGGTTGAAGCTGAATTATTAGAATCCCAATTCTCTGAAGCTGACGTTAAAGCGGCTGTTGATGCATTAAGAGGGGACAAATCCCAGGGCTGGATGGTTTCCCGATGAGCTTCTATCAGATTTTTTGGGATACAGTTCGCCACGACGTTATGCTTTTGGTCAATGAGTTCCACGCCAGAGGCAGACTTTCGAAAGGTTTAAGTGCCTCCTTCATTTCTCTCATCCCCAAGGTGTCAGGGGCCAACTCCTCTCAATTTCGTTCGATCAGCCTTTATCGGGAGCCCTTACAAAATCCTTGCTAAAACTCTTTATTCTCGCCTTTCCAAGGTCATTGGTAAACTCATCTCGCCTCATCAGAACGCGTTTATTAAAGGCAGACAGATTTTGGATGGATCTCTCATCACAAACGAAGTTCTTCACTCCTGTCAGCAATCAAAATCACAAGGGATTTTCTGCAAGCTTGATGTGGCAAAAGCTTACGACCATGTCGATTGACACTTTCTCCTCTATATGATGGCTCGTATGGGCTTCGGTACCAAATGGATTAGATGGATCACGGCTTGCATCTCCTCGGCTCGCTTTTCCATAATCCTTAATGGATCTCCTAAGGGCTTCTTTAAGAGCACGAGGGGTCTGCGTTAGGGGGATCCTTTATCCCCTCTTCTCTTCCTTATTGTAGCCGAGGCATTATCCCAGATGCTGACTAGAGGTCAGACTCAAGGCCTCCTACGAGGTATTGCGATGCCTGGTCTCCTAAACCCCATTATGCACACTCAGTTCGCTAATGATACTCTCATCTTCTCTGACGCCTCCTCGGAATACATCAGTAATCTTCTCATAACTCTGCGTTGTTTTGAAGCAGTTTCAGGCCTTCGAATTAACATGAGCAAATCTAAGATTCTTGGTATCAACGTTTCTCCTCCAATGCTCCAGTCTTTTGCCGAGACGATGGGATGCCAAATTGACTCCCTTCCGACTTCTTTTGTCGGCCTCCCTCTCGTCGTTGGTCCCCCCCCGAAGGCCATGTGGGACAAAGTAATCAGCAAGTTCCTCAAAAATCTGGCTACGTGGAAATGCCGTTACCTTTCCTTAGGCGGGGGCCTGACTCTCATTAAAGCGGCTCTTTCTAGCCTTTCCCTATATTTCATGTCCCTTTTCAGGTGTCCGCCTCTTGTTGTGAAGATGATTGACAAGATTCGAAGGGATTTTTTATGGTTTGGCAAGAATAACCAAAGTAAATTTCATCTTTTGGAATGGAAAGAAGTCTGCAAATTATTCAGGGAAGGCGGTGCTAATGTAAAAAATCTTAAATTCCTGAATGTTGCGCTGCTTTGGAAATGGGCTTGGAGATTTGCGACTGAAAAAGAGGCCCTATGGACCTCGATCGTTAAAGGGAAGTATGAATCTTCTCCTGGCGGATGGTGGCCAAAAGATTCCACTTCTTACAAGGCTTCGTATATATGGAGAGGTATTCTATCAGTTAAAAACCCCGTGATGGCCAATTGCAGCTTCATTCTGGGTAACGGCTCTTCTATTCGCTTCTGGCAAGACATTTGGCTGGGGGACAAACCGCTAAAATTCCAATTCCCTCAAATCTACCGCATTTCCCCAGACAAAGATATTTGGGTCAACAGATGCTATTCCACACAGTCGGCACACATTGTCTGGGATATCAGATGCAATAGGAACCTAAAGGAAGAAGAAATTGAGGAATTTACGAATCTCTATGACAGCATTTCAAAGACAATGCCTCTTGCTGATATTCCCGACTCTGTTGGCTGGAATATGGATAAATCTGGCCTTTTCTCCGTCAGGTCCCTGTATTCCGCCATTCTCCCTGCTACGAATGCCTGTCCTGATGCCAACCCCTTCATTTGGAAATATCTAGCCCCTCCTAATGTCATTTGCTTCGGATGGCTTGCTGGTCGTCGACAATCTGGCTAAAAGGGGCATGTACATCGTCAATATTTGTTTGTGCTGTATGCGGGAAGCTGAATCTGTCAATCATCTATTAGTCCACTGCCCGTTTTTCTCTCCTCTCTGGACTGATTTCTTCCATCACTTCTCGATCTCTTGGTGTATCCCCGAATCTACTGCTGATCTCCTTGCTTCTTGGCATGGTCTTAAATTCAGAAAGCTCATGTCCATCGTCTGGCGCATGGTTATTCTCGCCATTTGGTGGGCCATCTGGACTGAAAGAAATGACAGATGTTTTAACAATATGTCTTCTTCTATGGCTGCTGTGGGTTATAGGGTGAAAAAGATGGTTATTGAATGGGCTACTAATGTCAGGGATCTGAATGGTTTTGATTTCAGCTTTCTAGGTTCTTAGGGCGCTTCTGCTACCTCAGCAGTTTCGCTTTTCCTTTTTTCCCTTCTTTTTTTCTGTTTTCTATATTCTTTTCGTTGTTTAATGAATTTTCTGTTTGTTGCCTTTATATATATATATATATATATATATATATATATATATGATACTCTTTTGAGTAATCTGACATACCTCAACAAGACTGAAGAAAGCTCTCTAGATTCCAGCAGCTACCATATACTACATAAAAAAGATGAAACTGATTCTTCTCCTCTTGCACATGAAGCATGTATTCGGGATTGATTATTCTGATGTTGGGCAACATCCAAGGTAAGGATTTGATTGCTCAATGCCATCAAACAAAACATGGACACCGGCTTTCCCTAGACAGGAGCACGTGGGAGATGTACCTCTCCACTAGAAGACAAGTGCAGGATAAAGGACTTTGCCAAGAATTCTCCCTCCCTCAAGAGACTACTTGATATCTGTACCTCCACCTATTAATATTGATGAACACTTTTTCATGCCTCACCTGAAGAGTAATAAACTTCACAATTGCTTAAAGATTAATATGCTTCACAGTAAGGACTTTGCATCTCTCACCCCCATTTTATAGCTTTAGACACCTGTTGGGGGGAGAATATCCCCATTTTCTTGAAGTTCTCTAGTCTAAGGAGTTTCAAGAGGTCTTTCACAAAAAATCAAACAAGCAGGCATATGACAAGCTTACTAGTTAATGAATCCAAGTGAGTCACTATGGCAAGAACAAACCAGTGGACTCACTTGATGATGATCCCATGGAAAAAAGAATTTATCCACTGATGAAGTACCTCTAGGCTCTAATTATGAGCTAGTCTACACAGTAAAAATAAAATCAAGCTAAGATGGTCTAGAAGGAAAAAATATAAATATACACACGAGAGACTTCCAAATAAACCTTGACAAGTCAAAAATCACACACAGGGAAGTGATATATGAAAGGATAGTGATGGCAAATGGAATCATGGCAGAAACTGAGATGAGAAGTATGCCCACAATACAAACACCATAAGAAAATATGCATGTTTAAGGGTATGTTTGGAAAGTGATGAATTGGCATCCACTCGTTTCAACTGTTGTACCAGTTGAAACAAGCAAAATTGTCATTCTGGCAGAAAGGCGAAGAACTGATTATCTGCCGAGTTAGGTTTCATATTCTGCACTTTAGATGATGCTCGATGAGCACAAAATTAAGTGCAACACCAACATATTCAACCAAATATCAATTTGGAGGTACCTCCAACCAATGCTTTCAATATCGACGATATCGGTTGTATATCCCATGATATATTGTGTATCCCACCTACGCAAAATGAAACACACAGGTGGTGCCTAAAAATTTTCAAATCGCAGGATATATCACAATATATCACAGATATCGCGAATATTGCAACCAGTCCCTTAAAAAAAAATAAAAAAAAAACAAAAAAAAAAAAACTTCATATCAACTATATCTATCAATCGACAAATATCACATGACTGTGAAGTCAGTGTCTAAATTCTCTCCACTTCTAAATAGATCTATTGTGGATTTCAACACATCTTTATGAATCCCTTCGAACAAAAACACCAATAATTTTGAGCCGCAATCAAGATCCAAGCCGATTTGGAGCCGTTTTCGATTCGGTGAGCATTTTCGTCTTTCGATCCTTATATATATATATATATATATATATATATATGTAAATAATGTTAAATACGTGTCAAATGGTTATAAATCCATGATTCTTCATATTTTGCATAAAAAATCATGGATTTAGAGCCTTGGTTTCAAGATTTGAGGGAGAAGGGTTGAGTTGCGGAAAATTGACAAAACTCAAAATTTTCCTAATTTCTCTCAAATCAATTGCAATCTATATCCAAACACAAAATCAAACATCCATGTAACCTGATCTAGTGATTCTTGGGAATTTAGGGATTTTTTGGAAAAGAATTCTTTTTTTAGTTGAAAATTAATTAAAAAAATGTTACAAATATTTTTTTTTTTCAAAATTCCACTTTGAGTAACAGTCAATTAGCCCCCATTCTGAAGCATTCAAGAGTGTTTGATGAAATCGTCATCACATATACTCTAATTTTGGGATTTAGGGGAAGATTGGCTGATTTAAGGAAATTTGGGAAAAATCAAAATTTCCCAAATCAGTTGCAATCTTAATGTCCAAACATAAAATTAAATATGTATGTAACCTGATCTAGTAATTCTTGGCAACTTGAAAATTTTCATGAAAAATATTTTTTAATTAAAATAATTAAAAATGTTTTAAAAAAAATCTTTTTCAAAATTCCACTTTGACCAACAGTAAGTTGGCCACTATTTCAGAGTATTTAGGAGTGTCTGATAAAATCATCATCACATACACTCTAATTTTGGGATTTGAGGAAAGATGGGATGATTTGTGAAATTAAATTTTTTTTTTTGAAAATTCTCTAATTTTTCTTAAATCGGAGAGGATGAGTAATAGTGTTATGTTAAAGAGTATCTTCACTGGTATCATTCTACTATGACTTGGGTATAGTATTGTCAAATTGTGGAGCAGCAATACTATGCCCAACACCGTCGAGATCGAGATGATGATTTTGAGCCACTACGCAATTAAAGAGTATCTTCACCGGTATCATTCTACTATGACTTGGTAATAATATTGTCGGTTTTTGGAGCAGCAATACTATGCCTAACGCCATCGAGATAGAGATGATGATTTTAAGCCACCACGCTTTATATGGTCTGAGCCACAACCACATAAATTATTCACAAGTATATTTCTAGTTTTCTATTTCTTCTACTTTTGAATGTATTGCTTGTGTTTCTAAACATGTCATCTTACATTTATAAATTATGTGAATTGACTTTGAATATACTTGCATCAGTTTGGTCAGACAACACATCGATTAAGACCCCATACAAAGGAAACCTAATACGTGCACTTGTTTTTTTTTTTTTTTAATGTTTTGATTTCAAAGTGTGTATTGATGTCTTGTTTAACAATCCCTAAAGTTTCATTGAAAAATTCAACCAATTTTCAAATGTTTTCCCATGTTTCCCAACAACAGCGATACATTACACGATATAACCGATATATCCCATGTGATAACCGATATGAATCCGTATCCCAAGGGTGAGATTCATTATGTGATAACGATATGGAAAACATTGCCTCCAACTGTAGCTTGACTTATTATTCCAATAAATATGACTTTTTTTCCATCCACTATTAAACATAAGATGACCATTCTCACCCCCATGTCAATCTTGATAATGGAACATGAGGAAGAAAAAGAAAAACATCTCAGAAATCAAATTGCACCAGTTAAAGCTCATAAAGTTCAAGAACAAGAAAGCATGCGCTAAGATATGGCAAAGGGTGCTTAGGGCCCGTTTGTTTTTTTCATTTACATTGCAAATACTTGTAAATAGGTTTATTAGTCATTTACTTGAGCAAGTAAATGCAATCCTTGAAAACTACATGGTTCCTCTATGAATTCCATGTATTTGAGTAGTGATAAAAGTTGTGGGGCCCACCGGGATGTATACTACTTATCCATGCCGTCCATCCGTTTCATCAGGTCATTTTATGGCATGAGCCAAAAAATTAGGTAGATCCAAAGTTTTTTTTTTTTTTTTTGTTAGCTTTTAGTACAACCCACTGTCAGTTCACACTTCACTGTTAGCCACCCGCACTAGGGATTGATACCAAGACCTCAGTGTTGAAACGAGGTATCTTTCACTCAGTCTACCACTTGAGCTATGGATCGGGGTGTGGTACATCCAATGCTTAAGTGGACCACACAATAGGAACTAGTGTTCCTAATGGACCTCAACCGTTGAATGCTAAAAATCTTCCTAGGACCCACAATGATTATTTGTCATCCAACTTTTTCATAAAGTCATACAGACATGGATAAGGGTAAACCCCAAAATTTAGCTTGATCCAGAACTTCTATGGCCCCCATAAAGTTTTTTGTAATGACATCAGGGTGTTCCCGCCACATTTTGAGGCGAGACTATGGCCCCCATAAAGTTATCAAGGACAAGCGTTCAATTCCCATTGTTTATTGTGGTGTGGTTCACCTGGCCTTTGGATCTGCCTCATTGTAGGGCTCATGCCCTAAAACGATCTGGTGGAACACATGGCTAGCATGGATATAACATCAATGTTGTCAAAATCGTTATCATATCGCAAATCATAGTAGGGGTTGAATAGTATCAAATCACAAATCATATCGTAAATCGTAAGATTTTTTTTTAAAAAAAATAATTTTCTTAAAAATGAAAAATATAAATAAATCACCAAAATAAATTAAAAATTCATTAATCATCCTTTTGCCATAAATATGAACCAAGGAATACCATGTCATGATAGTGTTAAGGATTCTTATCTCCTTTTTTTTTGGTCTATTAATAATTTATATTTTTATTATCTTTCTTGAATGAAGAATCGCGTTGGAAAAAAGCGGCATTTGATTTTGTAAACTGATGAAAAAAGATATTTTGATTTCTAACCATGACTCCATAATACATAAAAGTTAACATGATCGTAACCATCCATAAAAACATTCCAAATAAATCATACATCAACTTGGTGTTTTGACCAGTTATGAAGTAAGAAATCATATTAAAAAAATAAAAATAAAAACCTCTAATCTAATGTTGAAGAGAATATGTATCATTTACTCTATTATAAAGAACAAAATAAAATAATTTACCTTTTCTAAACAATTCTTTTTTTTTTTTTTTTGAAATGTTTTCTCTAAACGATTCTTAAAGCCCCAACCAATTTAAAAACATAAAATGAAAGCCAAGTGAAGCTTAAAATAGAAGAGAAAAGTAAAATTTGAATCGTAATTCATAGGATTCAAATCATAAAATTGTAGGATTCATATAAAATGGTATTCAGAGGTGAGATTCAAATTGTTTTGCTTAAGATTCAACTCAAATCGTAAGTCGTAGGATTTTGACAACACTATATGGTACATACATGACGGTGGGTCCCACAATTTTTGCACCCAAAATGTATCCATGCCTCTGTTTTGTGTCCAAACATAATAGTTGTCAACATTGGTTTTGGAGTTTGGGTTGTAATTACAAGTGTAAGTAATGATGAATTAATTACACTGTATTTACATGATATGTTGAAAAACAAATAGGTGCTAGATTTGCTAATTAGCAGCAGTGATCATAAGAAAAGGACTTCAATAAGACATTATCTAGCCCCTGAATGCACCCACCACAAATAAGCTTGACTCACTCTATTGAGGAGTCTTCTCCTCCAAAATAACCTTAAAAGGAGGGATGATGCAGGACAATTAACCACTTCCTCTAAAAGCTTGAACTGATAGAGCATGGTGAATAAATCCTTTTATCTTATAGCCCAAGCCCCACATCTCATGGGTTAGGACCTCGGTCAAACCTCCCTCGTCGGCCCCACTTCACATGGGTTCTGCCTCACACGAGCCACCACCTCACATAGGCTACCTACCCCGAGTGTGCCCCTGTATCCCACAGGCTACCCCACTTAAGCCCGGTGTGAAAATGCCCCTGCATTAATAATCACCCCAGTGAGGAGTCTCGAACACGAGATCTCCCGCTTTGATACCACTTTGATGCAGGACAATTAACCACTTACTCTAAAAGCTCGAACTAATAGAGCATGGCGAATCAATCCCTTTATCTTATAGCCCAAACCCCACATCTCATCAGTTAGGACCTCGGTCGAACCCCTCTTGTGGGCCCCACTTCACATGGGTTCTGCCTCACATGAGCCACCCGCCTCACACGGACTGCCCACCCTGAGTGTGCCCCTGCATCCCACAGGCCACCCCACTCGAGCCCGATGTGAAAATGCCCCCTACATTAATGGAAGATTTAGGAAGCACAATGAGAGAGTACTTAACCAGTCTTTCAAGATGGTTTCTTCCCTAATTTAAGCTCCTGACATAATGGAGTTGAGACAGTCGATCAGGTCTTCTGGCCTAGCTCCGACAAGTTTGATTTACATTGGCAAGCTTTAAGTTTACCAACTGGATGTCAAGAAATGGCAACAATAGCAAAAGAGAGGATGTTGGCAAGCTCACAAATAGAAGATGAGAATGTGGATTGTGGACAAAGGTGGGGCGCATGAATGCGATTCAAATCTCTATGGAGAACAATTATCAATCCAAAGCGCATTCCTCAAGCCTCACAAGTGTGCATCAATACATACTTAATGTTGTTTTGTGTGCAGGTCACTAAAGTAGAAAACACTTAAGCATTTGAAGAAGGGGAATTTCGCTAATCCACGTAGTATAAATCGTAAACCCTCCACATGCCACAAAATGCAAAACAATTAGGCAGCTAAAAATTTGACATTGTTGTCCATCCAATAAGGGGGGCAGCCTTAGTTTTGGGGAAACCACATCTACAGGGATAGGCTCGAGCGCACCTGATAGAAAAGTTTGGATGATCCACATGGCATTGTGTAGAGCAACTGGAATCCACATGCATGAAATCAGCTAACCTTACATAACAAGGCATATTAAAGGTGCTCTACGGCTATGATATTTGATAGAACTGTCTTTGAAAAACCTTCATTACAGCTGCAGTCGGAATATAATATAGAAGTTCTAAAGAACACCAATTTATTAAATAAACTAACAGTAACACATCAAGATCACTGATGGTTTGATCTTACATGAGAAGTGGAGAACATAACTACAAGTCATTACCATCGTCATCATCTTAGCCTTCATCCCAGCAATTTGGGGTCCATTTTAAATGGTAGACAGAAGAAGTTTTACGATCAGCTACTCACCAGACATCAACCTTCCTCTTTTACCTTGGCTATAGAGCCAGCCATGGTAGAGGCTCACATGGAGAACATAAATAAATGCAAACGAATAAAACAACAGAAGAACTTGCCTGGGTTGCTCTTATTGGGAAGATGTCTGGGTGGTATTCTTCCTGAAACAAATCTGGAAATCTTTCTCTGGTTCTGATTCCAAGACGGTACAGTTCTTCCTCTCCTTTGCTGACAAGTTCTCCACCTGTCTCTTTTCCTTTCCAAGGTGATTGCCATCCCCATAACCAATCAGGAATTTTCTGCAAAGACATGTTGCCTTCCTTTGCCTTCTGTTTTGCATCGCTGAGAAGCACTTCCAATTTAGCGGCCAAATGGTCCAACTCTTTTATACGTTTCCTGGTAGGAGAACGAGTTCCATGCCTTGCCTGTTAATCAATGAAAAGGAATATTTTAGAACTATTCTACTGTCTATAAAATCTGCAAATCATTTTAATCTTCACAATAAGCTTGTAGGTGCACTGTAAAAGTCAACATGGACGTGTTGGATAACCCTTTTTATAGGGGTGTGCAGGCCCATATAGTGGAACAGATGGGTGATGCATGATGGCTCCAGCATCAAGATACTCTGTGGGTCATCCCCACAAGAAACTAATTTGATGTCATATCGCTTGATGGACAAGTATCAGATATTAAACTGTCTAGATTACCTAAAGATCGATATATTTCAGTTCAGAAAATATTCCAAAGGTAAATAGTAGCAAGGCATAAAATGCCATAACAATTAAGCTGGTTTTTTCAATGGATTAACTTTTTTGTAAATGAACTAAACCTTAGTTGAGCGTTATGGCATAATCAAGTGAGTTTTTCATCTCAGAGCAACTATGGTGACTTTTCCAGCCTAATGCCTTTGCATAGCTCACACACGAACAGTCTATGACTCCAGGTCTCAAGACCATTAATATATTTGATGAACGAGTTGAAGGGCTAATGCTGTATCTTTTGTGTTAAAGGGAACTTTATTTGTTTCTCTTCTAGCTCAAAATTGCATGTAAGCATCTTTTATACAATATATAAATATAATGCAAGTAGCATTTGGCCAATTTTATCCCCCAATTTTATTTTATTTTTCTTTTGAAAGATACTGAATTTATTCAAGCCAAAAAAAAAAAAAAAGGAAAGACAACAACGAAAAGAAAGGAAAAAAGACAAGGTAGAAAAAATTAAAATACAACCAGCCAATTAAGGCACCCAATCCTTAATACACTGAATAACCCTAGTATTGACCCTTAGAGGAGAACAACTCCTATCCTAGAAGCATCGGTGATTCCTCTCACCCCAAGGAGTACAAATAACTGCAAGCTGAGCAACTTTCCATCTGGCTAATCTCTTACTTCCCAGACCACCCACATTCCAAAAGCAAAACAGATCAGCAATAGAACCAGGCATCACCCAATGGACACCAATTAGTTTCCCTAGGGTTGAGAACTTTAAATTTTCAAACAATGTCAAAAGATATTTAAGTTAGACATGTGACTGGTGTCCTGCATACGGTTGAGATTTCACCACAAAACATTAAATGGCTTCAATTAACTCACTGACTCTCTCTCTCTCTAGCCCACATGGTCTCTCTCTCTAAGTGTCGGACCATGATAGGATGGGTGCCAGCCCAATCATAGATCTGTACAGAAGGGCTTTTCACCCCCAAATTGCATTCTAGATGATCATCTTAACCATTCGTATTTCTGGCTTCTCAGCAGGTGCTATCCTATTGAAGATCTTGTTAAGGAAAAAAATGTTGTGTATGAAGATGAATTTGGAATACTAAAAAGTAAATTTTTAAGGTGCATATTCAAATCAAGATCAGTTTCATCAGTGAAGGATGTTTAAACTATTGTAGCTTCTATAAGGCAGTCATGACAGCATGAATGTTTCAGATCATCATCTAAGATGCAATCCCAGGTGAAAACCCACCCCGTAGTGTACTGTAGTATGGTGCACCATATCCTATCAGAACCCCTCGCTCCACCCCATGTGTAGCCTGAATCACGCTCCAGCAGCCTTTCACTCAGATATTATCTTTGTACGACCTCTCTCTCCACGTGCGTTAGACTTGCAATACCCTTGATACTTGGTAACACTAAACAGCGAATACCAGCAAAAATTGAAGGCTGAAAAAAAAAACTTTAGGCCTTTCGACAGAAAATATGTATAGGGAAGTAAGGACAAGTCAACCTTTAGAAAGATCAACAATGAGAGGCATACCAAGCATACAACAATGACCTATAAAAAACACCACTTTCTGATCGACCAAGAAGCTATAAGACAGCTCACACCTAGCATGAATCAGGAACAACAAAATACACTTGCATTCAACATTTTAGACTAATTCTGGGGTGGATGGGCCATGCCTACCAAAATGCAAATAGGAAAGGAATGGTGGTTCTTGTCCTTTTCTGTTCCAATTGTAGTCTTACCTGTTCTTATCACACTTGCATCTTGAAGCAGAAAGAAAGAAACAGAAAAAAGAGCCTCTAATGCAGTTTCTATTTCTAAAGCCACAGTTACTTCGGTTTCATCAAAAAAAAAAAAAAAAAAAAAAAAAAAAAAAAACAGCTTTGAATGAATCCCAATTTATGGGTACATCAAATGTCCCTAAGCTATCAAGCAAACAAAAATTGAAGAACGATGTAAACTAACATATACTGGTGAACAAAATCAGCACAATAGTAGGATGGAAGAAAAGTTCAGTGAAGAAGCTACACCAACATATCCCGGTCAGAAGTTCTAAATGTATTACCACAAGATTTAGGTGGACTACGCTACACCCATCTGGAATTGGAGAAGCCACAAATCCATTGTTATTGATACCTTTCACAGCATCGTATCTGCAGATAGACAGAGTCCGTGAGCAAGCACCATGTAGCATCACATCAAAACACCAAGCAAACTACAGTGCTCTCATTTCTTTCAGAAGATACAATGCAAACATGTCATATTCTATGTATAGTGCATTAACTATACCTAAAAAGTCTATACAAGGGGGGGCTAAACCCTTTTATCAATGAAACAAGCCAAAATTCTTTAAGGAAGCTTGTTATCACAAGGTCAAAGGCTTATGAATCCCAACAGCATAGTGGCCTCGCATCCTTGGTAGGCTAAGCAGTTTTTATTTTCAAATTACCCTTTTTATCAATGGAACAAACCAGAATTCTTGAAGTCAGTTCATTATCACAAGGTCGAAGACTTATGAATCCCAACCATACAGTGGTCTTGTCTCCTTGGTAGGCTTAGCAGTTTTTATCTCCAAATATCCTCTCTTTTTTCTTTTTCTTTGGCCGCACTCTTGTCCTTCTTTGAAATGTGGGTTGGAGTTGCTCACCAGAGGGAAGACAAGGATAGGTGCCATTGTTCATTTTTCTCTTTTATCAAAGGGTAGTTACACCCATCTAATATAAGAAAGCTAGGGAACATTCGGACATGGGCTGCCTATGTGGCAGACCTCTCTTTGCCTTACCATTTTTCTCACTTTTCTAAAAAATTTTAGTTTGAAATGACCAAAAAAGTTAGAATAACCCCTTGAGATGAGTAAATACCTTCCTTTGATCCAGGGGACCACACAAATAAAGGTGTTCTAAGTATATGGGCACACGTGCAAACATCATCCACATGTGAGATCGGTGACCACCTGAGTGGCTCTGCGTGATTTTGAGCCAGTGCATTGTAAGAGTCGTTTCCACCTATAAATGGCCCTATGTCCAACACAAGTTCTATGTTTTAGCATGTGTACAAAATGATCCCTTCAATTAACATGAAGGGATAATTTTAGCATTCCTCTTTCACAAAAGTGTTTCCAATATCATCATTGGTCACGGTACATACTCGGTGGGTTTAACTGTTGAATGACTTGGATCTTGGATAAAAATTCTGCACATGTTGATATCTTTATGCATGTGCACGAGCATGTGAATGTGCACAAAAAGTGGATCCCTACTGGTATCCCCAAAAAATTTGGGCATGATTCCCAATATCTCTCCATTTTTTTTCCCTGACAAGTTGTCTCCATTTGGGATACCAAGACTTAGGCTATCATGTTTCCTTTGTGGTCAATAAAGAACAATTGTATTAATAAGAATTTGATTACGAGGCTAAGATAACTGCGCCACAGCTATGTCTGAATATCTCCAATGTAATAAAACCAAAAAGCCAAGGCCAATATTCATGAGCTCATAAGCAATGACATTTACCTCCTTCAAAATATCCATTGTTGCAAGCTAGTAACAAATCGATAATATCCTCAGAAATGTATTTGTGCCCCATGACATATCACCTACCCTTGGAGCTGATATAGACAATGTTGAGAGAGGTGTATTGGGGTAGGAATATTGGACGATTTGGCTTCCATGAACATGGCATGGCTCATTTCCACAGTGCAATTAGCAGAAAAATAGAATCAAGCCAATGGCCGGCATTTTACATAGAAGGCGATTTATCAAGGAGGAACCAACCAGATAATCCTGAGATATGAAATGTTTATTATTAGGTTAGTATCTACCATAGGAATGGAGGTATTTACATATGATACATCAGTCCAAAAAAATTCCGTTAGGTATCAACTTCCCTAGCCTAAGGAGCTCATAGCTATGATGGTGCAACAAGTGATCAATTGCCTCCAAAGTTTGGGTTTATAAAGACTAAGAAATGCATCTCAGCGATGGTACAAGAGACAATATCAGGCCCCAACAACATGTCCTGCTTACACTAGAAAGGTGATGATAGCAGCAATTAGAAAAACATGGGCTCCAGGGGAGCCCATCTTTATGCTGATGCAAGAGAAGATGCCTGATGGCCTTCATGAGCTGCATTTTGGAAACACAAAAGAAAATGTTTTGCATATAGAAATGTGGCCCAACCCCAATGACATGGGTTATTTCGACTAAAAAGTTCATCGTTCAGAGCAGTAGTAGAATCAGGCTATCAGCAAACATCATGCTAGAAGAGTAGTTCTGGGAGCAACAGATGTAGGGTGAATAGGGATATAGGGAGAAGACAATTTAGAAGAAAAAATTGGAGAAGGAAGATCACACACCACATAAGTATCATTTCCATTGCCCAATTAATCATTAGTAATTCAATCCACAAAATTTCAATGACAGGTCCAAAAGGCAATACAACAATTACAATGTTTTGAGTACGGCAGATCCTACAGAGAAATATGTAGCCATGGCAGTCACAAAGAGTGTTGTATCTTTTTCTCTTTGAATATTGTAATATGTAGTCATGTGGAGTACCAGATGCAATCTCTTCTATACCAACTAGGGATGGGGCATGTGCAATCCGTGTGTTGAGAGAGTAGGCAAGAGAGGAGGGGGAGAGAGCGATGGAGGGAAAGGGTGAGGCCACATGCAAGTGAGATAAAGAGAGAAGGGATCAACTATGGACAACCCATCCCAACTTTTCCAAATCTGTGGCCCGCTCTAGCACTAGATCTCCATTGTTTTTGTGCTGACATGCATGAGTCAGCGAAACAGATGCATGGAGTGAATTTTACACAGTCATCATGGTGGGCCCCGTGGAGCCTTTGTCACATGGGCTCCTTAAAGCTACGTCTTCCATGCGGGCCACATGCAAGAGACGAAGCTGGTGCAAGCTACTCCGAAGGAGTTGAAAAGACCAAAATGCCCTCGGGTTGAAGGACTACATGAACGAGAAAGTGAAGGTTCCATTCCTCATCCAGACTATTGTGAGGGGTAGAATTGCCAAAACACTGTGCAAGTTATACATAATAGTATAGATATAAATTGTGTTAGTCATTTGACTAATACACAGTATTTGCACTAATTCCTTCTCTCCCTCCTCCCTAACCCCTCCAATCTCCCTAGTAACCTTATATTTGTCACTTAATAAATCAACTTGCTGGCAGAGTTACTCTGTTCATACTTCCTACACTAATTGGTGTCAACCATAGTGGGGCCCACTGTTGACATCAATAAGTTGTGTCAGATGGCCCCTTGAAGAAAGAAATCAGTGTTGTAGATGATGCTTTCGAAAGATTTTTTGAGATTTTTTCCAAGATTCTGTGGCAAGTATTAGAGGATGTTTTTTAGATCTAGAGGAAAAGATACAATTCTCCACATGACCGCAATGACTATATCTTTTTGCTAGTGGATACTCCAATTGGGCAAAATCATAGACTTCAATTAGACAATATAGACTTGTTACCAGCTGTTAGGATGTATCAACAATTGGTTGAGAAGCTCATCCATTTTACTGCTATTAGAATAGACATCACCTATGTTGTTAGTGTTGTCAGTTAATTTATGCATGCTCCTCGTTCTGATCATTTAGAAGCTGTTTATCGTACACTATGATACTTGAAAAATCCCTAGTTGAGGCCTTCTATATTTGACTAGGCCTGGTCACATATATATTTCACCAGGCATGGTCACGTATAGATCAGTGGTCAACAATGGGCGATTCTACACTAGTTAGTGGTGTTCTAGTCATGTGGAAGTGTAAGAAACCATAAGATGCTACTTGTTCTAGTGTTAAGGCTGGTTCATGGAGTTTGTGAGCTCCTCTAGTTGAAAACATTGTCGACGGAGTTTGGAATCCTTGTTGCTCTTCTAAGGTGCTTCACTTTGATGGCTTGGTTGTAATTCGTCTCTTCCAGCTCGGACTTCGGTGTATCATGAACATACCAAAAACATCAAAGTCGACTACCATTTTCTTCATAATTTTTTTTTTTTTTTTTGGAAAGGCTAAAAGATTATTTCAAAGGAGGTAAACATGTCTTACCAGAATCAAGAGATCAGCCTACTGATCGTTTTTTACTGAACTCGTCACTAACTCCAGCCAAACTTGTCACGAACTAGGCATGATTGATAATGATGCCCCAGCTTGAGGGCTGGCATAGAAACATATCTAGTCATTGTAATCATGAGGTGCATTGTATCTTTTTCTCTCTATGAATATCATAACATGTAGTCATGCAGAGTACCATATGGCTTTGTTTTGTAATAATAAGAAGTTAGTCATTTGACATACAAAATGATGCAATCGAGCTACATCCCACGTGTGCATGTCATGCAGGCCCATTCAGGCCCACTGTAGGGGCCTTGGCCACTTAGACCCATATAGAGCCACTGAATGGCACAACAAAACGTAGGAACATAGCCCACCGTGGGTCCAACATGTGCTGATTTTTGGGCTGATTATTTACGGATTTGGATGCCTAAATTAAGGATTATTTTTTGAAGATATAGGGGGCTGATTTAAAGATGTGATGTGGGTGTAATTGATATGATTGAAGATATGAGTTGGTTTTAAAGATATAATTACTTTCCACGTTTGCTTTTTATTAGGCTTTTACCATATTTAGGACGATTAGATTGGTTTGTAATAAATTGTAATTGATTCTCTTAGTTAGGTGGATTTCAATTAAAGATTCATTTAGGATTTATAAAAGGGGGGTGGTGGTGTAGGAGTTGGTCATTCAAATATTTTTCTAAGTGTGATTTTTGAAGTTTTTGTCAGAGAAGAAGGTTGATATCGATAAAGTTCTTTGCTCTCTACTCCATTGTTCTTGTGGGTATACTTTTTTAAGTTTTTGCAATTTGGGTATTGAGATCTCATTGACTCGATAATCGGGTTGCACCATTTTGGTATCAGAGAGGGTTGTCCTTGGGGATTCTTCGACTCTACATCATCCTTTAATGGCTTCGAAGGAGGTTACACAAGAAGAATGTGTACAAGTAACCCAATTGATCTGTACACTCCAGAGCAAGCAGATCAACGCATGCATGCGGTAAGCAACCTCACTAATAAAGTGGGGGAGATCTAGCGTAGAGGGAATTCGGAGACCGAAGTTGAAGCACGTGGACACGTAGGAGGTCCCAACCAGTAACGGGCAGCCCTATTTTATGAAGAAACCAATGATCAAATCCTTCGATTGTTGGGACATGACAGAAAGCCCGGAATTAAGGTAGAAATTCCATAATTCCATGGCCAATTGCATGTTGACAACTTCATTGATTGGCTAAGGTGGAAAAGGTATTTGAATACAAGGAAGTTTGATGTACGACATGCCACATATGCATTCTTAGTACGACTAGACCAAAAGAAACCCGAATGAAAGTGGAAGCAGTCTGTTAGAACTAGACCCAATCCTACATAGGGCATGACGAAACTAGGTCCTAAGTCTGTCTAGTTCGAAGAGATTCATTCCGGATATGGAGAAATTGTCGTTTGAAGTGTTGACTGTAAACATCTGTAACTTTTTATCCGAGCATCATCACAAAACACATGAGCTAACGATCCTTATGTAACAATGCTTCCAAGGTCAATCAACCTACTATGCGAGCCAAATTCATCCATTTCACCAGAAAGCACACTGGTTCAACACTACGATTTTAGGAAATTTTTACATTTTTTAGAAATTTCCAATCTTATTGTACTTATTTCCTTGCAGTTTTAGGATTTCTGCCTTTTTAGAAGTTGCTCATAATTAGGCCGAGAATATTCTGGTAAGATTTATTTGGCAAATTAGGCTTTGGGAGAGGGTTAACTATTTTAGGTAACTTTCCAATTAGGGTTAGAATTTTGCTATTTTGGATAACCTTCAAATTAGGGTTTTGGGTCGTATATACAAGTGATGAATCGAAAAGTTTTAGATTATTATTCAATAAAATACCTGAATTCTCTCTTATTTTCTTGAAGACTCAAGAGCTCTCCTTGTGGATTCAAGGTTTTAATTACTTGAGGAAGACAGTGATCTTCTTCTCATTGTTCCACGTCCTTCCCTGTGTCGGTTAGTATTAGAGCGAGGTTTTTCCTCGTTTTGATGGCATCTAACAAGGGTTCAAGCAACAACCACATGGTGGTGCACCGGGAAATAATCATATGATAGCAGTGGCGGCCTTTGAAGCTTTCCGGCAGGAAAATCTGTGAGCCACGCAAGGACTATAGGTGGCAATCGACCGTTTGATGAGAGCTTTAGGATGGACTCATGTTCGTAATGATGAGAAACATGAGATCGACATGGAGCTCCCAGTCATCATGTTTGTGGTGCGACACCAAAGATGAATCGCAGCTACCACTCTGATCATAAGGAAGTTGTTGTATACACCGACGAAGGAGATAGATTCGCAAATCTTTCAAACAAAGTGCACTGTGAACCAAAGGATCTGTGATATGATCATAGATAGCAAGAGTAGTGAAAATATCGTGTAAAAGACTATGGTGGAAAAGCTGCAACTGAAGACAGAAAAGTACTCTTTGTACACGATTAGATGGATCAAGAAGGTCAACAAAACAAACATAATTGAACGTTGTCGTAATCTCTTCTCCATTTGTAAATATTATAAGGACGAAATAATGTTTGACGTGGTTGACATGGAAGCTTGGCAAATGCTACTTGGTTAACCATGGCAGTACGATATTGATGCCATTCATAGAAGTCGGGATAATTTATTTGTTTTTTTAAAAGATTGTAGAACGATATCCTCGCCCCTATGAGAACGGAGAAATAACCCAAGACTTATAAAGTGGAGGGCCAATCTCTCTTAATCATACGGGATTTCGTAAAAAAAAAAATCTGAAGAGACAGGAGAGATCAATGCATTAATTGTAAAGGGAAAAGAAGTAGAACCCACAAACATTCCAAAGAAGATGAAACCAATGTTGCAAGAGTTTAAAAAGATTATGCCCACGAGTTGTCCCCCATGCGTATTATCTAGCACCACATTGATTTTGTCCGAGGGACAAGTTTGCCCAATTGCCCACGTTATTAGATGAGTTTGAAAGAATGCGAGATCTTGCAGGGACAAGTGGAGGAACTGATCCATATTATTACAAGTTGGTTTGCCTATAATAGTTTTGTGAACCACACTATGGGACTTCTTTCAAAATTGTGATTGGTATGCGACCTTAACAACTTATAAATTTAGTTCCACTTCCTATTGGGACTTGAACGAACCAGGACACCTAGGCTTTTGCACAACATATTAAAGAGATAGATGAAGAAGTAAAAGGTGAGACCACCCTTAGTAATGAAAATTACAAGAGGCATACAGATATTAGATGGTGTTTTAAACAATTTTAAGAAAGGGATATGGTTATGGCATTGTTTTAAACAAGTTCAAGCTCCTACACCACACCCTACTCTAGAAAGGCATGTCCTTATTGTATTTTGAAGAAGCTAAGTAATAATACATACCTGATAAAGCTTCCACCTAAAATGAAGATCAACTGCATTCTCAATGTGGAAGACTATATAGTTTTTCTTGAACATTATGAAGACGAGAGCACGGGAGAACGACCTATCTAGATACTCGAGGTACTGCGCTAGTTCGAAGAAATCATTGAGGATGTGTTGGATGATCAAATAGTTTCGCACGCCACAGAGGGTATCAAAAGTTTCTCGTCAAGTAGAGGGGTCAACCACGATATGACAACACGTGGATCTTAGCAAACGATTTCAAGCACAACAACCTAGAGCTCTATGAGGAGTACATTGTCGGTTGCCACTAACATGGCAGAGTTGAGTTTTTCCAAGCCGGAGGGAATTGATGCAATTGCACCACATCCCACACATGTGCACTAGAAAAGGCCCAATTTCCTTTAGCTTGTTTCTAATTTCCTTTCTTTCATATTTCTATGTTAGATAAAATATCTCTATGATAAGAAATGAGTAGTATTAGATTTAAGTTTAACGTTTTTCTTATTTTAGAGATCTTAGTTAACAAGGAATTCTATTTAGATTCCTTAGATTATGGTAGAAATTTTCTCGAGGAAACGTTGTAAACACTCATTATAAATAAGGCATAGGCCTAATGCAGTAAGACATAGTTGAATGATATTTTCTTTAAGCAAGTTTTCTTGTTTCTCTATGCTAGTGTGTTGAGAGAGGAGTGGTGATCTCTAGGATAAAACTAGAGGATCGTTGAACTTGCTTATGTGATTTGAACTTTTAACACATGCCGAACTTTATGCAATTTGTTTCTTCCTTGGTCTAGTTACATCACACAATATTTGCCTCTCTGAATCCATCCATGAAAAAAACCAAGAATTTTGATGCATACTAAAAAAATTTTTTAAAAAAAACCGAGATTTCTAAGATCTACAAAGAAATAGCTAAAGAATCACATACACAATAACCATGAATCAAAGACATCCTCCTGGTATAAAGAACATAAAACTTCTAGACCAGCTCCACTACAAATACATCCGTGTAGTACCCACCAGGGTGTTTATATGGCATCCAACCTATCCAGCAGGATTGGCCCACCATGAAATGTAACACCTAAGAAATCAGGACTATCCAATCATCAGGTGGACCACACCATAGAAAACCTCCAAGTTCACGTGGCTTGGAGATTGGATCGACCGGATTTTTTAGGGGCGTCCCAATTTCATGGTGGGGCTACCCTGCTGGACGGTGAATGACGCCACCACACACACACCACGGTGGGCCCCACACACAGGTAGTTGTAGATGCGGTTCCTCTGCAAGAACCTGCCTCTGAATATCAAAATAAAATAAAATGAGGTAGGGTAAATACCTAGAAGCGGTGGAAAGGTGAGACCGAACGTCGAAGGGTTCGGCGCTTGAAAATAAGATTAAAGACGCGAGAAGAAAACACAGAATCATGATTGTAGTTTCCTTCATTTAAGAGAAGATGAGAGGAAGAACATCAAAAAAAACATCGGTCTGAGAAATGCGGAGTCGATTCGCGGGAGGAGGAATGGAAGAGGCGGTTATCAGTGCAATTAGGAAAAGGAAACGGAATCGACAGAGACCTTTCCAGCAAGTAATGTGTCGGTCCTGGTTAGTGCTCTTGGCCTATGAATTTTATCCACGCCGTCCATCCATTTTTCCAGCTCATTTCAGTACACGAGCCCAAAAATTAGGCAGATCTATATCTCCAGTGTACCACACGACAGGAAACAGTGGTGATTGAACGCTCACCATTAAAAACTTCCTAGGCCCACGTAATGTTTATTTTCCATCCAACTTGTTGATTAGGTAAAAAAGACCTGGATGAAGGAAATCGCAAATATCAGCTTGATATAAAAAAGTTTATGGCCCACAAGAAGATTTTAATGATAGGCTTTTAATAACCATTTTTTCCAAAGACCTGGATGAAGGAAATCGCAAATATCAGCTTGATATAAAAAAGTTTATGGCCCACAAGAAGATTTTAATGATAGGCTTTTAATAACCATTTTTTCCTATGGTGTGGTCCATCTGAGATATGGATCTTCTTCATTTTTTTGGTAAATATCCTAAAATAATATTTCAAAATGGATGGACGGTATGGATAAAATATGTACATCATCGTGACCCACAGCACCGACGAGTACCAAACTACGTACTGTACCTGTCGCTATTACCGCCGTACCTGCCGGGAAACGAACATACGTGTGTGAAATCCACTCTTTCCATCAGCTAAACTACCTCCTCTTCAACCGGGATCCCAGAAATTAGAGAAATTTACCACTGTAGATGCCACCTTTTATCTGGTGTTTTTTATGGGGCACATGAAACTTAACTTACCAACTTAAGACCTTGCACACAAGGACATCGAATTTAAGGACAAAAATATCCCCCCTTTTCACTACAGTTGCTTTCACCCCATTTCCACCAAGGCAAAAAATCTATTTTCTTTGACACGAAAATTCCTCCATTGGATCGCACCATTCTCCCATTAGATTGCATCCTCTTCATACATTAGCATTTCCTCATCTTCTAAAAATGGTCGGTCCACTGAAGAAAGCACGTATCACAGGTATATTTTAATATAGTGCCTGTTGGATGAAGCTTGCATCTGGACTTTTGGTTCATTTATGTATACATTATCCGATGAACATAAAATTGATTACAAATAAAACATTATTGTGGGGCGTAGCAAGTGAAATTGGATTTTGGGCTCAAACCATTAATATAGATAGAAAAACGGATGAATGACGTGGATAGTCCATGTACATTCAAGTCAAGGTGGGCCCAAATCAATTAAATCAGTATGATAAAAGCATACTAATCAAAATGATTTCAAATTTCAAGAGTTCTTGATCTATTTGACCTAATTCTTAGCAATATGCTCGAGTTGTCGCCGACATTCTCAGTTCATGATTGGTTGAATTCTCCGAGTAATAACCTTAGAATTTGGTGTTTGGCTAGTTCAATCACATTTCAAGTTTATTGAAATTCATGTTAGGCTAGTTCAATTGCATTTTAATTATGTGTTAGACTAGTTTAATTGCATTTCAGGTTCATTGAAATTCATGTTACCTTTGCTAAATTTCCAGTTTCCCCCATTCAATTTCTAGATTGCCCCGCTCAATTTCCAGTTTGCCCTATTGAATTTCTTGTTTGCCCCACTGATTTTTTTGTTTCCCCTGCTCATCCCGTTTGCCTCGCTGAATTTCATGTTTGCCCCACTCTATTTCATGTTTGCCCCGCTGAATTTCATGTTTGCCCCGCTAATTTTCTTATTTGCCCTGCTGAAATTCAAGTTTGCCCCACTTAATTTCTAGTTTGCCCCGCTCAATTTCATGTTTGCCCCGCTGAATATCCAGCTTGTCCTGCTCAGTTTTCAGTTTGCCCCGCTCAAATTCTAGTTTGCCTCACTCAATTTTTAGTTTGCCCCGCTCAATTTCCAGTTTCCCCCGCTGAATTTTTAATTTGCCTCGCTGAATTTCTAGTTTGCCCTGCTAAATTTCATATTTGCCCCGCTGAATTTCTAGTTTGCCCCGCTCAATTTCCACTTTGCCCCGCTCAATTTCATGTTTGCCCCGACTCAATTTCTAGGTTGCCTCACTCATTTTTCCAGTTTGCCTTGCTCAATTTCTATGTTGCCCCGTTCAATTTATAGGTCGCCTCGCTCATTTTCTAGTTTGCTTCACTGAATTTGATAGTTTGCCTCGCTTATTTTGATAGTTTGTCTCGCTCAATTTCTGGTATTTCCTCGCTCAATTTCTATCTCAATTTCATATGAAGCTTGTTCAAATTCATGAAATGCTACATTGTTTTCAATTATGTCTGATTCTGTACACCATGATCATCTTGTGAATTTTATGTTTGATATGTTTTTCAATTCATCTTTGCAGGTGATGAATATTCTGTTATAATCTCAAACCTAACCTGTAGGTGTGCACTGAAATGGTGGTTTGACAAGGTGAAGGTTGGAGTGGAGAAGTATGATAGTCGGCGAAATTTGTTTAGCTAATCCCCATTTTCATTTTTATTGCATGTTACATCCTTTAGATTTATAGGGGCTCTATTTCACCTTCTTTTTCTAAGATATAAATGTGATCTAGTATTTGAAAATAGGGGGAGACGATTGCAGTTCACGGAGATGGACTTAGCCCTTATTATGGGCCTTAAGACCGGAGAGCTTACAGTATTGAAAAATCATCACACTACGAGTACATTAAGAGACAAATACTTTAAAGAATATCCAGTATTAAAGAAGCACTTAATGGATGTGTTTAAAAGATTAGTCGACACTAATAAGCACAAGGATGTCATGAAGGTTGTCCTACTTCTGGTTGTGGGGTGTTTTCTTAGGGGAACCGAACCGAAAACCATGTACAACATGAATTTTATTCACCTGGTCGACTCGCTAGATGATTTTTATAGTTATCTTTAGGGTAGTTTGGGATACTATACAATGTCGCAAGGAATCGAAGCTGGCGTGCCGCATCAAGTGCCCTTTGCTACACTGTATGTGGTTGCATCCTTCTCTATAAGTAAGAATACTTCTTATTTTATACATGATTATAGTCTATAGTCAATTGTGGATTTTTAACTTGCTGCAATTTCATTCTAACAGGTATGGGCAGTAGAAATATTACCGGCCCTACGAGAGTGTGTCATTTTGTATGTTCCCCATCAAATTCCACGCTTCATTCAATATCAAAGCTGGAAGGGTTGGAGGTACAACAAAATACATGCTATTTTTGAGAGTAAAGTTGTAAGTATATATATTTCTTCGGCATTTACTTTGCTTAATTTGACGTATACGCTTTTTTATTTAACATTACTCTTTGTTTTTTTGCAGGCATTGGTAGTAATGAAATTAGAACCGACCATACGAGAATGGGAAACGGACGCTGTTCGCTTGGTCCGAGATAGTTTCCAGGTGAGATGTTATGAAAAATGAACTATATTTTTTCTGTCATTGTAAAAGTATCCCGACTCTTACTTGTCCATTGATACATTTTGTAGGTCATATCGACCCAGGAAGATGAGGAGGGTAACGAGAATGATTATGAGGAGAATGACGAAGCAGATGAAAATAATGAGAAAGGCGTAGAGGGAGAGGGACCGGGGAGGATATTATGAAGAATGTTCATTTTATCGAGGAATTCTGGGTTGAGAGGGAAGAGTTGAAGAAGGAGAGGGAGGAATTGAAGAAGGAGAGGGAAGAATTGAGGAAATAGAAGGAAGAGTTGAGAAGGAAAGAAGCGAGGTTTGACGAGAGGGAGGCGTTGCTGAAAAAGAAAGAAGCATTGAAGATGGAGAAAGACGAGTTGAATGGGAGATTACAATTGAAAAGGGAGAAGGATTTTATGAGGGAGAAGGAGGGTGAGGAGTTGAAGAAGAGAGGGGGAGTAAATGATATGGAAGAGAAAGAACTTGGACATGAGGAGTTGGATGTGCAATCGTATAGTATTGCCGATGGTAATGTATTGGATGCATCCATTTCTCCTCCCGTCTATCAAAGGAGAACTAAAAGGGTACTGGAGCCGTCATATTATAAGGTTTCTTCGTACTTGTCCTTGTTTGCATTTGATACAACCACCCCTGGTTTGGTTCCCGAACCCGAGCAAGCAACAACTTTTGCCACTTCTCCGATACCAGTTACTGTACAGATGGATCCATTTAGGATGCTATCAGTGTAGGAATTGAAAAAACTAGAGGACTGGTATGAAGTGAACAAGGACCTAACAACGTCTTCTTGGTTCAGTACCATATGGGTGAAGGATGCGTGGGTTGATAGCGTGGTAAGTATTACTAATTCTGATGTTATATGTATTAATTTACATATATTTATTTCTTATATTAATTTATGGCTAAATCATACTATCCTATTGATTAGGCTGTCGACAAATATATCGAATTCCTTGAGAAAAGGTAGTCTGACATCTCAATAGTATATCCTCAGGATTGCAAGTTCTATCCCACGTATTTTACGGTAACTGTTTAATACAGACAATTCTTAATCTGTTTTCCTTATTTTATTTTATTTTATGTATTGATCTTTGATAATATTTGTAACAACAATGGCTTGAGGGGTGTTTGTTGATTTTGATCGCGAACCGGGTCTCCAAGTCAGTGTCAGAATGTGCCGAACTAATAGGCAAGATGGGCACGGCTTCGCAGTTGCTAAGTAACGGGATAAACCATACGTCAAGGTGATGTGGTGTTATGAACGGGTAATGCATTTGTCATAAAACATCAACTCTAGCTGTAATGTGCTCTCTCATGTTTTAACTAATATATTATTGTTTGAATCATGGACAAGTGTATGCCCCCGTGAACCATGAAAATTTACATTGGTTCTTGATGGTCATCTATCTTAGAGAAAGAGAGATCGTTATTGTGGATAGTTTATACTCAAATGCATTATTAAAGTACAAGTAGAAGATCAAGAAGATGACCAAGGCACTCCCCATTCTCTTCCATGCCACTGGAGACAACACTGCGCTTAAAGGGAAGAAGTGGACCGTCAAAGTGGATGAATCGGCGTCGAAGCAAGACAATGGTTATGACTGCCGCATATTCGTAATGAAATTCATTGACATATTGTGTAGTGGTCTCACCTTGGCTGGAACAGACATGCAAAAATTCACCGCCGATTGGAAGAAGTCAATAACATATTATTGCCTGTCTGTTAACCGTAGATGATATTTGTCAAGGACATGGGAGGAATTTTTGTGAGATGTTGTATTATATACATCGTTTGATATACCTTGTACCATTTTAACTGAATAAAATTTATAATCAATGAATATTTATTACCATTAATTGATCTCCACTCATGTACCATTTCATGTTGTATACTTCATGTTTGCCCCACTTAATTTTCAGTTTGTGCCGCTCAATTTCCAGTTTGTGCCGCTCAATTTCTAGTTTGCCCCGCTCAATTTCATGTTTGCCCCGCTCAATTTCATGTTTGCCCCACTAAATTTCATGTTTGCCCCGCTCAATTTCCAGTTTGCCTCGTTGAATTTCATGTTTGCCCCACTGAATTTCATGTTTGTCATCTCAAATTTTAGTTTGTCTCGCTGAATTTCATGTTTGCCCCGCTCAATTTCTAGTTTGCCCCGGTCAATTTCTTGTTCGCCTCGTTAAATTTCGTGTTTGCCCCGCTCAATTTTCAGTTTCCCTCGCTGAATTTCATGTTTGCCCCGCTCAATTTTATGACAAGGGATGGGTGAGTTCAAAGGGTTGTGTGATTCATGACAGGGATGGTCTTTTTGGTTCGTGGTTTTATGTTCTTGATAAAGATTACAAAAGTGACTTGCTACAAATTTTCTACTAAGCTTTTGGTGTTTCAATGGTTCCCTCGACCACTGACTATGTTAACCTGTGGAACGACTTAGAATTAAATGATCAACATGAAGTGAGTTTGGCGAAGTGTTGCTCCTTTTGGACTCATGTACTTGAAAATTGGAACCCGAAAACTGAAGAGATTCTCAAAGAGAAAATAACGAAGCTGCCCTCCTAGACTGCCTTTGGCGATGGAATTCAGTTAGTAGAGAAGGATAAACTCTTTATACCACAACTGAAGAAAATGTTTGTGGAAGTTAGTGAAGATGGTAGTCTATTTGTTTGGTACCCGCAGTCCAGCTTACAGACCATTGATTCAAATAAATTGTACGAGGTTTACAGTAATCTTGGAGTGCAGAAAATTTTCAAGTCTGTGCATTTTGGTCCGATTTATTTCTCTAATCACGATAGCCTTGGGAGGGTTGATCCGAGGGATGAGTTGATTGCAAAAGGGCTGATTAAAATTATATTCGGTTATCTTGCTTGTCCTCAAATCATTATGCCAGTAAAAGAGAGGTATAAGGCTGCACAAGCTCTTATTAATCTTGTAGTTTTCAAGACAGGAGAATGGCTGAATTTCCGAAAATATCGAAAATGAATGACAAAATTGTCCGACAACAAAACTCGAAAAATCGATGAATTTCCGATATTATCGACCATGGTTCGATAATATCGATATGCAAACCTCGATATATCGATCAATTGTCGATAATACCGAGTAAGGACATTCTTCTATGCGAAAAATTTGGTTGCCAATATTATCGATCTATTGCCGATAATATTGAGCATAAGTCATCGATAATATCGAGCAATGATCAATAGCATCGATAACTAATTATTTCTATCCAGTGATGTAGTTGTAAAGGCTCGTATCGACGACCTCTCAATATTATTGAAATCAATAAATCGATAATATCAATCACTAATCGATAATATTGAAGATGATAGCAAAATCGTGTTTGCCCCGCTCAATTTCCAGTTTGCCTTGCTCAATTTCTAATTTGCCCTGCTGAATTTCATGTTTGCCCCACTCAATTTCTAGTTTGCCTTGCTCAATTTCCAGTTTATCCTGCTCAATTTCCAGTTTCCCCCGTTGAATTTCATGTTTGCCCCTCTCAATTTCATGTTTGCCCCACTGAATTTCATGTTTGCCCCGCTGAATTTCTAGTTTGCTCTGCTCAATTTCCAGTTTCCCCTGCAGAATTTCATGCTTGCCCCGATGAATTTCATGTTTGCCTCGCTCAATTTCTAGTTTGCCCCGCATATGAATCGTCATTTTTGCAAACATAATTTCTAAATGCCTGTGTCGTATATAATTGCTACACCTGCATATGAATTGTCATGCTGACAGTGTGTGGCAATAAAGCCCATTTCCTCTTCTTTTTTAGTGTAACACTGACTAAAAAATGATGGGAATTCTTCCACCGTACACGGCATAGCTGCGTGACAATCCAAGCCATCTAAATCTGCACAGCATAACCAAAAAAGACAACATTGAAAAGATGGTAGAAACCACCCACTTTATAACTATCATTTGGATTATTAGGATTGCTTCATTCTATGAGATGCTAGGACATGATTCTTCCACAATGTACCCTACTCTTTGGGTGTTAGCTCCCTCAACTGAAAGCCATAGCAGCATGCCTCAGCAGCAGTACCAACGCTGGAAGAAGAAGAAGAAGGAAGATGAAAGAAAAGAGAGAAGGGAGGAGCAGCAGAAGAAAAAGGAAACATGAAAAGACATGACTCGTTTGTCTTTCATGATTTGTCTAACTACCGAGTCATAGGAGCACTCAGAAAAACTAGCCCATTTCATGTATTGTTTTTAGCCCAACTGAATGTGCACCAATTTTGACTCGTTCACCCACAAAAAAACTGAGTCAGATCAGGTGAGTCCTGAGTCAACCTGCCGATTGGCCAACACAGATTCTGCTAACAGAAAGATGGTTACTTGCTAATCTGTATTGCATTAACACAATAGCAATGAAAGAGAGCTGATTACACAGGCAAGATGAGAAATCCATATTGACAACCATGACATTTGAAAGTCCAAGATGCCCCCAATTTGCACAAAACATTCCAACCCTTTAATAATAATACACCTCAACTATATGCATCACAATATTACAAATAAATTACGACCTTCACTCTCTTGCTCCTTCGTAACCTCTATCTCAACCAAAATTTGTTTAGGCGGAGATGATGCCTGCAGCTCCCCCAACTGTATAGCTGCCCCTTTGGAATTGTGAAATTGTGACAGAGCTGGTCAAACATTTCCTCCACCTTATGGACGAACTCTTTACGATTTGATTTGGGAACGGCCCTTGTCAACCACTGAGAAGAGTCCGGAAAGTAGACAACTGGCTGCAACTAGGGCAAAACCTGCACATGAAGTAAATCAAACTCCACGGGTGTTAATGTACATGTTTCTCAAGAAAAATCTATAAATGAGAAAGAATAATGTGAAATGGACTATCTACTAGACATCTGCAAAGGGCAGACATTTAAGTCTGACATAGAAAGAAGTGTACTATTCATCCACTAGTTAAATGAATAAGCTTAGTTTAAGATTTCACCTCACATAATGCCTCCATTGCAATGAACCAATCTTTAGTCTGGGTATCAAGGTCATGCTCAATGTCCTTAATTGGAATAGAGGACAGTAAATAAGTTTCTTTCATGACTATGTACATAGAATATGCAATGACAATTTTTAGGACAACCCTAACGCTGGTAACTTAAACATGCATAATAAAGATATAAGATGGTCCATTTAAATTTATAAATATATAATGAAGCTGAGATGACCTGCCTTTCAAAACAAAATGAAGTTGAGATTATCAAAATAAGAAAGCATTCAAAGGAGCTCAAGACGTTCTGACAGTCAAGAGACACTAATGGCAAAACACTCATCATATGCTATTAACAGTCCAAAAGCATCTAACATTCTCAATGTGCAGCATTGGTGAAAACAATTATTTTCAAAGTTTGAAACAGCAAGAGACAATGACAATGACAATGACAACAAGGACTGGGAAAACAAAAGCATCCATATTTAGCGAACCTATTCATCCAATGAAACCAAGCAAATGGAAAGAACATCGGCTAGTAAAGAAGATTTTTATCATATACAAGGAAAAAAAACTGACTTACAACAAATCCAGGAGTCTCATTTCTCCGATATAGGCAGGTATCTCTCAATTCTGCATGTAAAGAGTCCACAAGGAAAAGTTCTGATCTATTCACTTTATTTTTACAAGCACGAGATCAAAGAAGCCAACCCCAATTAGTTGTGATAAGGTTTATATGATGATGATGATGATGATGATGAGATCACAAAGGATGTGCTTCACACAAAACTACTAAAGAAGAGAATTCAAGCATTGTACTTACAGTTGGATCAAGTTCTCCAAACCAGAAATGTCAGAAGGAATTGGCCCTTCCATATTGGTTCCTTGTATCTCTCTGCCATACAAGATTTCAATTCGAAAAAAAGAAGAAGAATGAATGAAGAAGGTTTAGGATGCAAACCAAATCGTGTGCCATTTAGTAAATGGAATGGACCGTATAAAGCCTAGATTGGTGCAATTGGACAATGGAAACACACTATCCAATTAGTGGACTTCCTCTTGGATGAGCTAAACCACAGAACTAATTACGACGATTGTAAGTTCATTAACATCTAATCTATCATCCAAAGTTTAGATCAATGGTCCAGAAAAAAACATCCATGTATTGAATTGTTGCAAACATCCAATTGCTGCAATTATCTTTTCATTGGTCCATCCATGATGATATGATCTATCATATGGTCGAGCTGATTGATTGGCACATTTGCCAATCTTATGAATTAATAGGATGATAACATATAGGAAATGGTTAAAATAATAAAAAAAAAAAAAACAGGGAGGCCCCGCCAGATCGGTGCGCCCCCGCCGGATAGTACAGGGAGTGGCGGGGGCTGGGCCAATTAAGTCCGGGGAGCCCACGCCAGGATTACCAGCATGTTTGGCCAGTAAGCCTCTGAACTTATATTGCTTTTTGATTGAGATTTTCGGTGTTCCGGTTTCCTATTAAATTGCTAAATTGCTTGAATTTCAGTTCTTTAGCATAAGAAAGAAATCAACTGTGATGTTGTTTGATTTACATTCTTCAGCATGAGTATGATTTGTACCAAAAAGCTTTAGGACCTGTTCCTCCGCAACCTGCGCACGTGAACTTTCACAAGAATTTATGAATGATACTAGAGGGAGTCTGCTTCCTTCCAATACTCTACTCTCACACATGGCAGCTTGGCACGCGTGTCGAGTATCGAAGCAACTCATCTGTTGGATGCCATTGGATAGATGACAAACCTAAAAAATTCAGGCCATTTTGATTATCAGGTGGGCCACGAATGTAAAAAAAAATGAATGGACGGTTAAGGGAAACCAATGACTGGTCCAAAATTAACATAAAGTGGCAATCAAATCCGCATGCTTTTTCAGAGAAGGCATTCACTTAACGGTTGTTCCTGATGAGAGGCTTGGATCTTACACACGTGTGCCCTGGTGCCATGTTTTAGAGGCGAATCTGAACATGAATAGAGGTGAAGTTATGCTTTACTCCACTTGAACACTGCTCGTCATAGTCATGCAAAGATCTGGGCCATTCGTTTAAGTGCCATGTGTACTGCTCCACATAACTATCAATCCATAGTGGATAATTTTTTAGCATGGTCCATCCATTACAGGGGCCATTAGTTCAAATGGTTGGATCATCGAATCATGGGCTCCACATATTGGCAAGAAGCTGCCTACGTATGAGCACCTGTTGAAGCCATACACTAGCTTCAAAATCTATGTAACAAGGGCACTCTCATCTTTCATGACTTCGAGATGAATCAGGAGAGGATTATTTCATGATTTCTGGGCCTTTTTCTAATCAAATGATTGTTTTGTGTCCATTTGCCTTTGATTTTGGATCATGGCCTCCAGATGAGGCGAACCCCGACATACCCCAATTCACAATGTGGACTGCAAAGGAAGGAAATTCAGCTTGGTTTTCACCAATTAATTAGACTAACATTTTCAAGCCATTTCAACAGCGCATCCAAACACTCTTGATAGACTCTTCTAATTCCTCAGCGATTTTTATCAAGTATGTTGTGATTTCCATATGTTGACACATTTTATTTTATTTTAAATTTAGTTATGGAAGTTAACCCATTTTCTTTGCTTTCTTTGATCATCGCCTTTCATGGCAAGGAATATATATATATATATATATATATATATGGAAGTTAACCCATTTTCTTTGCTTTCTTTGATCATTGCCTTTCATGGCAAGGAATATATATATATATATATATATATATATATATATATATATATATATATATATATATATATATATATATATACCCTTACACACTCACGCTAGTGGAATTTCACCACCTATGGATACTCGAGCCCTTGACCGGGTGTTGAAACTCCCAGGAGTCTACCACCCGAGCAAGAGTAATATGTTTTTTTTTTTTTTTCTTGACAGGGCAAGGAATATGTTTTTGTTGCCAACTCAGATAACTTGGGGGCTATTGTTGACTTCAGTATCCTTGTTCTCTTGGACACATTATATTTGTGTTATAGGTATTTAATGTTTTTCTATGTTCATTCTTGGTTTTGATGCTTACTTATTTGATTTTTGTACAATATATCAAGAAAAAAAAATTCAATCATGTGCATATGGGTCCTTCCTAACTGAATGGAACAGAAATCCTAAATAATCTGTTCTAACAGAGAATGAGTACTGCATGGAGGTACACAAACAGGCTAATTAGTCAATGTACCATTCCAACCTCAAGGCCTTTCCCAAGAATTTTGTATTTTGTGCAGGTGACCCCAAAAATCATGGCTGATGTTAAAGGTCATATGAAGGAAAAGTTCAGGTATGTGGTGGTTGTGCCTTCTTGTACTCTGTCTCATGTCATTTTCAGCAGCATAGCATAGTTTGTAGACATCATAATATTAACGTTTTCAAAAGGAAGCTGCCTCATGCCCTTGAAGGTTCTTTTCACGTAGGTCTCAGAACTCCCCAGTCCTTGGGAGGTTCACATATCTCCATATGCAGTTTGGCAGAACTTTCCAAACTTGTGCTGCATTTCTGTTTTTCACTCCCCTTCTTCTGATGGTTTCAAGGTTTTCCCATTGATAGTAGCCTAGCTGATATGTTTTGTTTATTCAGTCTTGACCTTAATCAATTAAGTTCAAATAAGTTTGTCATTGGTGGTTTCTGATATGCTTTGCTGTACTTGTAGGTTGCCTTCCTGAAATCAAGAAAGGGATTCATACGCATAGCAATGCAGATGGGCAAGCCTCTAGTTCCAGCATTCAGCTTTGGTCAGGTGGTATTATTTCCCGGACTGCTTTTGTCTAGGTATGCCAGTGATAGAAACAGAGCATTTCTCCATATTTATCATAAATTGACAGAAACAGAGTACCCATGGTGATCATGTTATGCTTTGTGCTGTAATTTCTTTTTGTTTAGTGCTAATGAGATGCTTATACTACCAATTAAAATATATAAATAAATAAAAGGACCCTATCTTTAGCCTTTGGTGCTAATGAGATACAAAGGCTATTTATTGGAAATTTACAAAAAAAAACAAAACCAGATGACATATACCTGTAAGAACACCATCTTTAGCCTTTGCCCATAGTAACAAGCAGGCATTCTAAGAACTTGTAGCCATTATGAGGAATGCAGTGTCAAGCAAGTCATTTCGAGAAAATGGTCATTGTTTAAGGCACAATTCACTGGCATTTCAAAGCCTGTAAGGGATTAATATAGATGTATTTTAGAACATCCGAATTGGTTTGAATCTCATTGCAGAGAGATAGAGATATAGAGAGAGAGAGAGAGAGAGAGAGAGAGAGAGAGAGAGAGAGAGAGAGAGAGAGAGACTTTGAGCAGTTGGAATTACTCAGAACACATTCAACCTTTGTTTAGTGCAAATGTTTTCACTATAATTATAGTGCAAATGAATTGTGTGAGTCTCACCATGATGTGTTAATGACATTCACTCTATCCATCACGTATGCTCTCTCTTGTTTGGCAATGGGCCCAAAAATCAGGCCAATCCATGACTTGGGCCACACGAGCAAGAATGATTGGGAGGAGGGTGTGCACTCTCAAGTGTTCCCTATGGTGTAGCTCACTTAAGTCATGGATTGACATGATTTTGGGCCCCTGGCCAAACATAGGAGGGTGTTTATAATGGCCGAAGTGGATGTCATCAACACATCATTGTGAGGCTCAAGAGGTTGTTTTCACCACAATTGTGTTGCATTTAACACATACATATCTAGTAACTTGGGGCATCACAATCAAACTGTTGGATTAACCACGATTGAGCAGAAAAATCAAAACTTCTAAAAGAGGTAAATGAAAAGGTACATATTGTGCTAACACTTATATATATAGGAAATTAAATAATAAAAGTGCTTATTAGTGGATGGAAGTTTCAAAAAATACGCTAACCTCGGATCAACCCTTCCAAGGCTATCGTGATTAGAGAAAGAACTCGGACCGAAATGCACAGACTTGGAAATTTTCTGCACTCCAAGATTACTGTAAACATCGTATAATTTACTTGAATCAATGGTCTATAAGCTGGACTGCGGGTACCAAACAAATAGACTACCATCTTCGCTAGCTTCCATAAACATTTTCTTCAGTTGTAGGTCATCTGGTATAAAGAGCTTATCATTCTCTACTAACCGAATTCCATCGCCAAAGTCAATCTAGGAGGGCAGCTTGGTTATTTTATCTTTGAAAATCTCTGCAGTTTTCGGGTTCCAATTTTCAAGTACATTAGTCCAAAAGGAGTAACACTTCGATAAACTCACTTCATGTTGATCATTTAATTCCTAGCCATTCCGCAGGTTGACATAGTCATTGGTCGAGGGAACCATTGAAACACCAGAAGCTGAGTAGAAAATTTGTAGCAAGTCACTTTTGCAATCGTTATTAAGAACATAAAACCACGAACCAAAAAGCCCATCCTTGTCATGATTCACACAATCCTTTGAACTCATTCACTCCCTGTCATGAAATTGAGCAGGGCAAACATGAAATTCAAAGGGGGAAATTGGAAATTGAACGGGGCAAATACGAAATTCAGTGGGGCAAATACGAAATTGAGCGGGGCAAACTAGAAATTAAGTGGGGCAAACATGAAATTGAGTGGGGTAAATTGAAATTGAGCGGGGCAAACATGAAATTGAGTGGGACAAACATGAAATTCAGTGGGGCATACATGAAAATCAGCGGGGCAAACTTGAATTTTAGCGGGGCAAACATGAAATTGAGCCGGGGAAACTAGAAATTCAGCGGGGTAAACTTGAAATTCAGTAGGGCAAACATGAAATTCAGTGAGGCAAACATGAAATTAAGCAGGGGAAATTGGAAATCGAGCGGGGCAAACATGAAATTGAGTGGGGCAAACTAGAAATTGAGCGGGGCAAACATGAAATTGAGCAGGGGAAACTGGAAATTGAGCGGGGGAAACTAGAAATTGAGCGGGGCAAACATGAAATTGAGCGGGGTAAATATGAAATTTAGCGGGGCAAACATGAAATTTAGGGGGGGGGGGGGGATTGGAAATTGAGCGGGGCAAACTGGAAATTGAGCGGGGCAAACTAGAAATTGAGCATGACAAACCTGAAATTGAGCGGGGCAAACATGAAATTGAGCGGGGCAAACATGAAATTCAGCGGGGGAAACTGGAAATTGAGCGGGGGAAACTAGAATTTGAGCGGGGCAAACATGAAATTGAGCGGGGCAAATTAGAAATCCAATCATGGTACATCACTCTGAGGACAGTGAGACCTTCCTTCAGGTCGAGCTGGAACCAATCATGGTACATCACTCTACAACAGATTCAACATAGTACTAAAGATTATATAAACTTAGAAATCCAAGTCCAAATGGATAATAGAGTTTGGGAAAAGATTCGGTAAAGAGCTGGGTCATATCTTATTCGAGCTAAATTATAGTTTGTTAGATTGCTTTCAGTTAATTCTCTTTACTTTGTACCAAGCAAACCATTCCCAATCTTTTCCCAGACATATGAGTATTGTGCACTACATTGTTTGTCGTCCCAGACAACTGATTATTTCATGTTACAATGCCCACACAGGGCCTATGTAATATCATCCTAAATCCTTAGTAATAGGGGCTATCTAACATCTCATAAACAGTTTTTTTTTTTTTTTTTTTCATGCAATCTTGTGAGTCTTATCGTTCGTAACCTAGGAATTGAGCGAGGCAAACTAAAAATTAAGCGAGGCAGCTTAAGAAATTCAGCGAGACAAACTGAAAATGAGCGAGGCAAGCTATAAATTGAGTGAGGCAACCAAAAGATTATTGGAAACTTACTGCCTTCCGCACTTCACTGTTTAAATTGAGAGGAAATTGAGCAGGGACATCAATACATAAAAATATATTACAACATATATCATACAAACACTAAATAAATTACAAAGTATGTTATACATTAGGTATAGGAAACTTGCACTTCCGGCGATTATGCCCTATTTGTTTGTATCGCCCGCACTTCACTGTTTTCGATTCTTCTCCACGCGAGAGAATTCTTAGCTTTTTTGGTCTTCTAGATGACCTATTCTATCCTCAGGGTTTAATATTCGCACAATACTCCTTGAAGCAATGTGTAATTTTTCATTCGCTTGTCATGTACTGGGTACACCGATTCGTTATACGTGGTCAAGTAATTTTGCACTGTGTAGAATGGGGAGCAAAATGAGTAATGAGGAAGATTCTAGTTTATACATGCTGACAGGACATGTTGATAGGATATGCATACAAGGGTACCCCTTCACGTCAAACTCGCGACATGTACACGAAAGCTCACTGAGCTTGACTGTATCATTATAATCTCCTATAACATAGTACTCATATCGAAAAATTGCATGACATCGAACATTTCACACCTTTTGTACAAGATCTTTTAACTGTTCCTCTGCCCATAGTGTCAACGTTACAAATGATGCTGCAGATTCTCTTCTCTTGTAAAATAATTCCTGTATCTTAAATCTTACTGCCTTTATCAATTTAGTAACGAGGTATTCACGTGCTTCTTTGAAGAGGGCATTAACACACTTGGATATATTTGTAGTGACTAAGTTGAATCTTTTTCCTGAAAAGTACAAAGATGCCCATCTTTCATACCCGATTTCTCTCAACCATGCATGCACTGGGGGATTGACCATTTTGATATCATGCATTAACTTTTCGAATTCAGCCCTCCTACATGTCTTCACATCCCGCCAGTAGTACATCTCCAACGACTTGTCTTTAAAAGTGTCCACCAAGTTTCTATAGATATGGTACGCACTATAGCAATAGATTGCATGTGGAAAGACTTAGGGAACCTCTTTCATTAAACCTTTATGTCGGTCGGATATAATCACAAGACCTGGAAGAGTCCTTAACGAATTGTTGAGGTAGGTAAGGAACCAATTCCAACTGCTGCTGTTCTCTAATTCCCTGATGTCAAACACAATTGAAAAAATATGATTGTCCCTATATAAGGTCGTGGCAATGAATAGAACACCCTTATATTTGCCCTTTAAGTGTGTCCCATCAATGGCCAATACCCTCTGCATAAAATTCTGAAAACTTTGAACACATTGTCCAAGCGCTACAAAACACCTCTCGAACCTGAAAGTCTCTTTGTTAACATCCACGACAGTCATCGTCCCTGGGTTGGCCATCCTTAACTCATGTAGATACAAGGGGAGCTGATTGTAAGAGTCTTCGTAAGACCCCATCACTTGATTAATTGTAAGCTCCTTAGCTTTCCATGCCTTCCTATAACTGATAACAATATTATATTTCTCTTGCATAACGAAGATAATATCACGTAGCCTCAAACCTAGGCGTTGCTCAATGCGGCTAACAACCAGATCACACGCTAACTTACTGCTTGTTTGCTCGTGATCGCTCTTCATCCATGACCTGCCGCACGTGTGTTTCGACATATAATTCCGTATCTTGAATATCCCCGTATCATTCACCCGAGACGCATGAACCATGTATCTTCGAAGCACACCACAGTAAATCTCCTAGAATTTGTGTATAATACCCTATACTGAAATTTATTACGAATTGCAAATTGGCTTAAAACATATTGACACTGACTCTTGTCCTTCAACATTTGCCCAATGACTATATTGATCGGTTCACCTAACAGATCCGTATATTCCAGTGGTCATGATTGGTGAATGTAGCGTCATTGAATGACACGGGAACTTGACGAGTGATGAAGTTTGATGTTTCAGCAAGGTCTGGAAGCGGAATGCCACTTACATGTATAGCTCGGGTGGTGGATGATGATGACAGATCTGCTGTTGTTGCTAAAGGTGGTGCCATGTATTCATAAATGAGGTCAAGGTTACATGCCCCGCTAACTTGGCTAGTCACAAAGTTTGATGTTTGAGGTGGATCTGGCAATTGATTGTTGCTTACTCTCACTTGTAATGGCGATGCCATATATTCAAATTTCACGCCATGCTCCTCAGGCACACTGTCCACGTTTGTTGTCATATTAATGTGTTGCGTTGTCTCGATGACTAAAGGGATGAATTTATCCGAATACTCCAACTGTGTTGCCAAGAACTCTCTCACGTCATCGTTGTCTTCGATTTCGGTTGGAGAGATTGATTCGTTTAAGTAAGGATATAGTACTTTCATCCTAATATCACAATCTGTTGGGTTACTTTTAATAATCCTGTAAATTCTAGATATAAGCTCCTCGTACGTAGTCTCGACACGTAGCATAAAAGTTTTCGAATTTCCACCAGTGTATGAGTATCGCTTGTTTTCGCATTCTAACTCCCCGCCATAATAGCAGATGATTCTTGTAGCCATTATTTGAAAGCTAATACAATGACATTATATCAGTGAATCGTTAAGCAATGTAAGCTTATCATAATACAGAACTCGATTAAATAATAGAGGACCGAGTACTCACGTTCCATAATAGATGAGAATGATACAAAACTTAAGGAAATAAAGAGTAAGCAATGCTTTAATTTTTTAAATAAACAACCAGAGAGAGTAAGCCTATATGGATTAGGGCTTCAAAGATACGAATGACTTCATGCGGTGCTTGCTAAAATCAATGATGCTATCTATCACGGAATTGAGTGAGGCAAGCATGAATATTGAGCCAGGCAAGCATGAAAATTTAGCGAGGCAAGCTTGAAATTAAACGAGGCAATCATGAAAATTGAGTGAGGCAAACTAGAAATGGAGTGAGGGAAGCATGAAAATTCAGTGAGGCAAGCAATAATTTGAGGGAAGGAACCTATAAATTGAGCGGGGCAAGCATGAAATTCAGTGGGGGAAACATGAAATTGAGCGGGGCAAACATGAAATTCAGTGGGGCGAACATGAAATTGAGTGGGGCAAACGTGAAATTCAGTGGGGCAAACTGAAAATTGAGCGGGATAACCATGAAATTGAGCAGCACAAACATGAAATTAAGTGGGGCAAACATGAAATTGAACGGGGCAAACATGAAATTGATCGGGGTAAACTGAAAATTGAGCGGGGCAAACTGGAAATTGAGCGAGGGAAGAGCAAAAATTGAGCAAAGTAAACTAGAAATTGAGTGAGGCAAACTAGAAATTGAGTGAGGTAAACTGAAAATTAAGCAACGAAAGCTGAAATTGAGCATGACAAACTAAAAATTGAGCGTGGCAAGCAAGAAATTGAGCAACGCAAACAAGAAATTGAGTGAGACAAATGAAATTCATCGAGGCAAACATGAAATTTATTGATGCAAGCATTAAATTGAGCGAGCCTAGCATGAAATGGAGCTAGACAAACATTAAATTGAGTGAGCCTAGCATGAAATTAAGCTGGGCAAACATTAAATTGAGAGAGCCTAACATGAAATTGAGCTAGGCAAGCATTGAATTGAGTAAGCCTAGCATGAAATTGAGCTGGGCAAATATTAAATTGAGCGAGCCTAGCATGAAATTGAGTGAGCCCTAACATATAATTGAGTGAGGTTCAAATGGAATTGAACGAGTTTCACATGAATTTGAACGATCAACGCATAAAATTGACTAAGCCAAACAAATGAAATTGTAAGAGCCCGACATGAAATTCACCGATCCTAACGTGGAATTGACCGAACTTCACATGAAATTAAACGAGTAGTCGATCAATTATCATTGACTTGGGCTCGTCTCAATTTCCATGAGTTCTTCTTCAAATTCAAGCGTGCAATGGCTAAGTTTGACCAAGCACCCTCAGTGAATTACTAGCTGAATTTCCACAGGTAGTCAGTTAATTGTCGTCCAATACTACAAAGGAAAGTAACTGTGAACCACACTAGGGTTTTTTTTTTTTAAATATCTGTACCTCCAGCAACCGTAATATAGGTCAAATGTAAGTTGAGGAAGGGTGCTTTGGAGTGAGGGAATAATTTAAACCTTTTCAAAGATTGCAGATGCAACCAGTTTGGAGGATTCCACATAACCCAAACTAAGATGGAAAATGGCAAAATGTTGAATGATAATATGTGGATGATAAAGTTTGAATTTTAGTAAGGAAAATGATAAGAAAAACGTGCGTGCGTAGGTTTTTTGTCGCAATGGAATGAAAGGCATGTGTTTTGAAATGCACGCGTGGGTTTTCCGTTAAAGGGAAAGGAAGAGAATGGCAGTGAAAAGGAGGGGTATTTTCATCCTCAAATTTGGTGTCCATACGTGCAAGGTCTAAGTTGGTAAGTTAAGTTTCGTTTGTTTCATAAAAACTGCTGGATAAAAGGTGGCGTCTACACTGGTAAATTTCTCCAAAAATTACGACTGACGCAATAGTCATGTGGTCACCCCATAAAATTATATCTAAAACCTTTAAATTCAAGTAGTATGCCCATCTGAGTTTTGGGATACTACTATTTTTTGCTAATTATTTCATCCTGATGGTGCACATCAAATGAATGGATTGGATGGCATATTAATAATGGCACGCTGTACACAAACTAATGTTGAGCTTCCCATCTAAACTGCTTCCTGTGATGTGGCCCACCGGATCATCACCACTTTTGGATTCCATAGTGAAATCGAGGTAGCTTACCTGATGGACGGAATGGATGTTATGGAAGCTTCACCTACTTGGCTCTTGGTTAGTAAGAGTGTCCTAGCGAGTAAACTACCGCGGAGTACGCTAGTGCAGTTCTTAACAGTGGGGTGTTCAGGTGAGAAATTGACCACTGTAAATGCTACCTTTTACCCAACATCTTTTCAAAGCGCTCCTAAACTTTACTTTCCCAAAGTAAACCACTCCGTACGAACACACTATTTACAGATGAAAATACCCTTGCATTCACTGCCTATGGCTATAGATTATAACCGTAGTCATAGGTATTTAGCCACTATGAATGCATGGGTATTTTCGTCTGCAAATAGTGTGTCCATACAGAATAGTTTACTTTGGGAAAGTAAAGTTTGGGAGCATTTTGAAAAGACTCCGGGTAAAAGGTGGCATCTACAGTGGTCAATTTCTCATGTTCAGGCGATCGCACGTGCACTGTCTTCCTGAATAGCCTCTTTACTAGGGTTGAAAGTACAGCGGGTACAACCTGACCGACCCGTGACTGACCCGACATTGGGTTGGGCATGGGTAGGATGTATCGGGTTTAGTTGAGCTTGAGCTATATAAGTACCAACCTAATAAAAGCTTGGGTTGTTGCCTGACCCAACCCAAACCCAATTAATATATAAGTTATAAATTATAATTGAGTGCGGATCGTCCATGTTGAAGGCATAAGAAATTCTAGTGCTGCTGGGTCTCGTTGGTCCACACCATTTCTAATGACTCAAGCTAACAAGATATGCTAGATTTCTCTCCCAAATAGATTGTGTGCTACATAACACAACTTTTAAAGGAGTAGTCCTATATTTTAGATTGTTTGTTTAGAAGAAATGAGGTTCTTTATAATAAATAACTACATATATAATTAATAAAATCATAGGTACCAAAAATAAGATGTGTATTGAAATATAATAGACTAACGAAAATATTAGCACATATCCACCTGACCAACCCGACCGAGCTTGCTTGGGTTAAGAATTCCCAACCCGAGGTTGGGTTAGGGTTGAGGTATAAGAACCTTGGGTTGGGCTAGGGTTGAGTTCCAACCCGACCCAACCCGGTTGACTTTCAGCCCTACTCTTTACCAAGGGAGGGTGGCTATGGACTTGGTAGTTCACTGGACCCAGCTCTGAGTCGGGCTTGGACCTATACCTTGGCCATGTTAGGCTTGGGCCTCATATGCAAGGCCCAATCAAGTCAAGCTTCAGCTCAAGCCATTTTAGCTCGACTCAACCTTAGCCCAACCCAGCTTGATCTGGCTTTACATGTTCCAATGATTATTGGTTTGTCAGAACCAGAAGTAAAAATTGTGGTGAATAGGAACGTTGTAAAAATTCCTTTTAAAGAATGAGCTAAGGGCCCTGATACTACCACTCGAATATGAAACCTACATGCTAGTGTTTACGATTTCGATGAGCAACCCATTTCAACATGGAGATTCAAGCAAGTGACCTGAATTGTTGAAAAGAGAAGTGAAATGTGCCCTTTCCACCCATGCAAGTGCCTGGGCCATGCTATGTGAGCTTCGAGTTTATGAGATTAGCAATATAGGCAAATACACATATGCACAAAACAAAACTAAGTATGTAAAAAGAATGGAAATGCATAATATAGTATTGGAAGGTTTAGGAAACTCCACCTTGGAATGAACCATGATTCTGTGACGGTCTTTAATTTGATGATTTATGGGAGGAGGAGAACTCTCACTATTTTTGGTGGCTCCAATGGTTTTAAATATAGTTGTGCTAAGGAGCTCTAACATCGATGTCCTTAATGGCTAGAAAGCGAATGCATCGAGTTATTGTTAGATGTCTTTAATTCATCTGTAATTGGGTTTGTCAAGGGTATCGACAGACCACTCGATCCCATCAAGCAACTGTCAATCCCATTGACAGCCCACTTAATCCCATTGAGAAAATTTTATTTTTTGGCCTTTGCTTGCTGGACAGTTTTTGGGTCCAAATCAATCTGATCATAGATGGCTTCGATCACATCGATAGATCATCGATGGCACTCGATTTGATCGAAGCTCTCATCGACCGACTTGCGCAGTGTTGCGAAATTATAGGTTTTATTTCCTAATTTGTTTTTAATCTTATTTAAGGGTTTGTATCGGGAATTAGGATAGAAAAAACGTGCTCAGGGCTTTTATGAGCAAAGGGATATCAAAGCTATGGTTTTTGTATGTTTTTTCGAGATTTATTCTCAAATTAATAAGTTCTTTCATCTCTTATAACATTGATTATCATAGTGGATTCGTTGTCATTTTGTGTTGAGGTTTTTTTCCATTAGGGTTTTTTCACGCAAAACCTTGTGTTCGCTGTGTGCTTGGTTTATTTGATCTCTTATTATTTGATTCTAACTCGAGGTTGATTAAGCACGTTCCCCCAATAAGTGGTATCAGAGCGAGTTAAGGTCTTGAGTTTTTTTTTTTTTAAAAAAAAAAAAATCTAAAAACATGGCTTCTAAGGGATCTAATATTAAGTATGAAATAGAGAAGTTCACTGGGGGAAATCACTTTAAACTATAGAAGGTTAAGATGGGAGGCATCTTAGTTCAACAATGATTACATCACACTCTCCTGGGCAAGGCGAAGCGTGTGATGAATTAGATGAGAGGGCTATAACCTTAATACAATTGTGTCTAGAGGACAATGTCATATATAATGTCCTGGATCAAAAGTCTACTGTAGGGATATGGACAAAACTGGATAGTTTGTACATGAAAAAAATTCCTAGATAGCGGTTGTATCTTAAGAAAAATTTTATAATCTTAAGATGATAGAGGGGTATGACATTATTTTAACGAATTTTTATATAAACTGACAAATGCGGATGTCGAGATCGAAGAGGTAGATCAAGCCTTAAGTCTTTTGAATTCACTTCCACCATCTTTCGATAATCTGTTAGACAGCTGATCTACGGTAGGGATATCATCGATGTAAAGACTGTCATCTTAGCCCTTCTGAGAAGCAGTTGAAAAAGTACAATAGCGGAGGTACCTCTACGGATGTGCTAGTTGCCGGGAGAAGAAATACTAAAAGGAGAAGGGTAATTCTCAATCGTAATCCAAATTGAAAGGAAAGGGCGAGATGAAGTGTTGGAATGTGGGATGATAAGACATATGAAGAAGGACGGCAAGAACCCTAAGGCTCAAAAGGGAGAAAAATAAGAGAATGTGCCAAAAGAGACCAACACAGTGCAATAATGCAGGGATGTGGATGGTGGTGATGTCTTGACTGCATCTAAATCTGGTTACCTCAGTAACAACTTGATTTTGGATTCGAGTGCCTTCTACCACATGACTTCTCACAAGGATTGGTCACCACATACAACAAGTACAACGGTAGGCAAATTTTTATGTGCAATGACATTGCCTGTAAAGTTGTTGGAATTGGTTAAATGTACATCAGAATGTTCAATGGGGTGGAGCGTATTTTGATAGATGTTCGACACGTTCCGGATCTCAGGAAGAATTTGATATCTCTGGATGCTCTTAAGGCACTTGGTTATAAGCTCACTAGTTATGATGGGTCGTTAAAGTTTTGAAAGGGCATTTATTATGATGAAAACGCAATAGAGCAATAATTTATACAAGTTGATCGGAAACACTAAAGTGAGCGGAGCTGCAGTGTCTGTAGCGGAATCCACGTCAGCACGATCGTGGCATGTGCGCCTAAGCCATATGAGCAACCGCAATATGAAGGTACTTTCTGAACGTTACTTAATTCTTGTTTTTAAAAGTATTGGCTTTAGTATATGTGAGCATTGTATATATGAAATGGGTAATGCAAACTTTTAAAATTGGAAAGCATGTTTGTAAAGCTTGAGTATGTGCATTCAGATGTATGGGGCCCGTCGCCCGTTGTTTATATTAAGGAGTGATCATATTTTGTCTCATTCATCGATGACTATTACAAATAAGTGCATATTTGTTTTCTTTAAAAAATATGATATTTTTGCCACATTTAAAATGTTGAAGGTAATGGTTGGAAGGCAAATAGGGTAGAAACTAAATGTATTAAAGATTGATAATGAATGTGAATTCACTTTAAAGGAATTCAATCAGTTTTGCAAAGATGAGAAGATTGTGAGGCACACTCCTAAGCAGAATGGAGTAGTAGAACGGATAAATTGGACTCTGTAAGAGAGAGCCCGAAACATGTTGAGTAATGCTAGATTGGGCAATGAGTTATGGATGGAGGCCATCAACACGGCTTGTTACCTAGTGAATCGATACCCGTCTATGCCGATAGACTACAAGATTCCTAAAGAAGTGTAGAGTGGTCATGATGTAAAGTCCTCATAGTTGTGTGTATTTGGTTGTAATGCTTACTCTCATTTACCGTCAGTTGAGAGAGATAAGCTAGATTAAAGGGCTAAAAATGTATTTTTGTGGGCTATGGTGATGGTGTGAAAGGGTATATATTATACGACCGTCTCACATGAAAGATCATAATTGGTCGAGATATTAGGTTTGATGAAGATTCATTGTTCTGCAAGAATGAACGCAAAGAACTAGAGAAATAAGCGGTCATTAATGTCAAGATCGAAAAAGTAGATAGAGCTGGGCACGAACCAACTGACTCGTCCAACTTGTTCGGACCCAACTCAACCCAAACCAAATGGGTGAGTCGGTCTGAACCAAGTAGGCTTCACCCAATCCGAACTCAAACTGAGTCGAGTTCGAGTTACCCATTAACTTGACCCAAAACTCGATTTGGTCAAACTTGACTCGATCCGAAACCGACTCGACTCGGATTCAGGTATATATATAATAAAAAAAATCCTAATTTTTAAGTATCTCTAACCTTATACGCCGCACCCGACCCCACCGCGACCCGATCTTAAACTCTCTCTTCCTCCTTAATCCTCCTCCTCTTTCAAGCCTGACAACCACCCACCACCATCACCACCCTCTCTCTCTCTCTCTCTCTCTCTACTCCCTCCCACCCTCCCCTTCCAAGCCCAACAGTCGCCCGATAGCCACCCTCCACCATCACCGGATTCACCAATGTCCTCCTCTCTCTCCTCTCCACTCCCTCCCTCCCTCATCTCTCGATCCAAATTGGTGCCAACTCGAATATACTTGGTACTTTTTACTGGGTCAGACTCAGCCTGGATTAGTTCAGGCTAGAGCTTAATTCGAATCAGTTTTGGCATGCTAGACTCGGTACCGAGTCGAGTTGAGTTCGGGTTAGGCCTATTTTAAAACCTGATCGAGTCAGGTCATCCTAACTTGGTCCGACTTGACTCGATGCCCAACTCTAAAAGTAGATACATAGGCAGAGCCTGAGCCGCATGTAAGTAATGAGTAGTGGAGCAGCTACTTCTCAGAAGAAATCGACCGAGAGATCATAAATTGCTAGTCAGATACATGGATGACTCAAATGTTACATTCGCCTTCATTACGGATGAAGGGATCCGTCTACCTTCTAAGAAGCATTAGATAGTTCTAATGATGAGAAGTGAATAGTGGCAATGCATAATGAGATGAATTTTCTGCATAAAAATGAGATATAAGGAGGTAGTGGAACTTCCAATGAAGCATAAAACGATTGGCTGTAAGTGAATTTACAAGAAAAAATATGATAAATATAAGGCAAGATTAGTCACGAAAGGGTATGCGCAGAAGGATGGTGTCGACTTTAACAAGATTTTCGTGCCTATAGTCAAGCAATTGTCTATCATATTTGTATTACTGTTGGTTGCCTAATACAACTTAGAATATGAATAGATGAATGTGAAGACTACTTTCCTACATGGGGAGTTAGAGGAGCATATTTATATGAAGAAACCAAAAGGGTTCAAAGTAAAAGAGTTTGAGAATTAAGTTTATACATTGAGGAGGTTGTTATATGACCTAAAACAGTCGCCTAGGGAGTGGTATAAAATGTTTGATACTTTCATGATAGGTTAACAATTTATCAGAAGTGAATATGATCATTATATCTATTATAAGACATTGAATGATGGACATTTCATTGTACTGGTATTATACGTAGATGACTTGCTTATTTTCAGTCATAACATGTCTAATATTGATACATTGAAGACTCAATTGTCAATGACATTAAAAATTAAAGATATAAGGGATGCAAAGAAAATTCTTGGCATAGATATTCGCAGAGACAGATAGAAGAGCAGGCTATGGTTATCACAGGAATAATACCTTAAGAAGTATTAATAAAGTTTGGTATGGACAAGGTGAAACCGGTTAGCATACCCAATGCTGCTCACTTTAAGATTTCTTTTGAACAATGTCCTATTACAGATGAAGAAAAGCAAGTGATATCTCGTGTGTCCTATTTGAGTATTGTTGAAAGTTTGATGTATGACATGGTCTATATGAGACCCGATATTTCACATGCAGTGAGTGTTGTGAGTGGATACGTGGATAACCTCAATAAACAACATTGGGAGGCTGTGAAATCATTACTTTGGTATATTCGAGGTATGGTATAGTACATCTTGACGTTTGAAAAGTCTGAGGATGAGTCAGTAGGTTATGTGGATGCCGATTACGCAGGTAATGTGGATGATAGGAGATCAACTTCTGGCTACTCATTTATGCTAGTAGGTGGAGCGATCAGTTGGATGTTAAAGCTTCAGTCTGTGGTGGCTCTTTCCACAACTGAAGCATAGTATATGACAGTAAAATAAATATTCAAAGAAGGTGTATGGTTAAAAGGGATGATAAATCAGTTTGGGCTTCATCAAGAAGCCATACCAGTAAATTATGATAGTGAAAACATGATCAATTTGGCAAAGAACTCAGTTTACTATTCCCATACTAAATATATTGATGTTTGTCATTATTTTATCTGATGGGTGCTTGAGGAAGGTGGAGTGACTTTTGAGAAGATTTACACAAGCGTGAATCCGACGGACATGCTTAGAAGGTAGTTCCTATAGAAAAGTTCAAGTTTTTTCTAACTTCTTTAGGCTTGGCGAAGATAGAGTGTGCATAAGAAGCGATGATAATGATGGATCTATGGTGGAGGCAATTAGAGATAGAGCTTCGAGCTATGGTTAGTGATAATTAAAGGCATGGTGGAGATTGTTGTTAGGTGTCTTCAATTTGTCTGTAATTGGGTCTGTCATGGCATCAACAGACTACTTGATCCCGTTGAGAAGTTGTCGATCTCATCAATAGCTCACTCAATCTCATCGAGAAAATTTCAATTTTTTTACATTTGCTCACCGGATAGTTTTTGGGTCCAAATTGATCTGATTGAAGATGACTTCAATCCCATCGATGAGTCATCGATGTTACTCGATTTGATTGAAGCTCCCATTGATCGACTTATGCAATTTTGCAAAATTGCAAGTTTTGTTTCCTAATTCAATTTTAATTCTATTTTAAGGATTTGTAATCGAGGACTAGAATAAAAAAATATGCTTAGGGCTTTAATGAGCAAAGGGAGATCAAAGTTAAGGCTTTTGTATGGTTTTTAGGTTTTATTCTCATATCGGTCAATTCTTCCATCTCTTATAATATTGATTATCATAATGGATTCGCTTTCGCTATATACCGTGGTTTTGGATCTAATACCACTGTGAATCTGTGCACTTTGCGAAAGCATCTTTAAAATGATAGAACAATTAAATAAAGCATAATGACCAAAGAATAAAGCAAGCAGCCACAAACACAAGATATTTTATGTGGAAAACCCTTGTGGGAAAAAACCACGGCACAAAGTGATAGAAATCTACTATAATAAAAACCTTACAGAATGCACCACTCACCTTCTTTGATTATATATGAAACCCAGATCTCTCCTTACGATGTACACCTAGGATAATCATAGCCTTTTGAGAAAATATATTCCCAATCCCTTAGAGAGAAAACCCTCTCACTTCACAAAACCTTTGCCCCTAAAGAGAAAACACTCGTATTGTTTTAAGCTCTAATTGCATTCATACTGAAATGCCCTAATTTGCACTAATATGTGTGACTTGTTCAATCAGACAGAATGGGACCTTCGGTCGGACCGAGTCAAACTGACTGACACTTTTAAGTTAAACCAAAATCATGTAAATCTTCACAGCGTGCAACCTGAGAATCCACCTAATTTCTTATCGAACCGAAAATGACCTCGGTGGAATCGAGATGAGACTTTTATGCACAATAGATTGACAGAATCCAAGGCATCTTGGATAATAATCTCTACCTTGACTTGCATTCTCCCAAGTTACCTTGATGACCTCCCGTGCAACCTCCACCTTGAGCATAGACCACTCCCTGCATTCTCCACCTAGAACGCAACTCCATCCATACCCATGTGTAAGGGTGCCCAATCTCATCAATGACTATTGAGATTTATTAAGCCTAAGTAGTGCTTGAACTTCTCTATGGTGACTGGATTTGTCAGCATGTCTATGGCATTCTCATCCGTATGAATGTTCTAAAACAAAATCTCTCCAAAAGTAATGAGTTCATGTATCTCATGTAACCTTACGTTGATGTGCTTAGTTCTCATGTGATACACATAATTTATTGCTAGATGGATAACCCTGTAATTATCACAATACAACTAAATTGCCTCCTCCTTTAACCCAAGTTCTCCTATCAGACCTTTTAACCACAATACCTCCTTTGACGCCTTTGTCGTAGTCATATATTCCACATTGGTTGTAGACAACGCTATTGTAGAATGTAATGTAGATCCCCAACATACAAGTCTACCTACTAATGTGAAAAAAATATCCTATAGTGGAACTCTTGTTGTTCACATTACCTGCAAAATCTGAATCCACGTAACATACAACTCAACTTGAAGCTCCATGTCCTCCAAACATGATTTCGATGTCTACTATGCCCCTGAGATACCTGAGAATCCATTTAATAACATACCAATGCTCATTTCCTGGTTCGCCATATATATGTTAACCACACCAACAACCCGTGAGATATCTTTCTTTGTGAAAATCATTACATACATGAGACTCCCCACTGCACTTGTGTATGACACCTGTGACATATTTGAAATCTCCTCTTCTGTACTTGGACATGATTTGGCTGACAACCAAAAGTGACTTATTAAAGGCATGCTAACTAACTTAGCACCTTACATGTGAAACCTCTTTAGCACCTTTTATACATTACCCTTATGAGAAAGCCATAAATTCCCAAACTCTCTATCTCCATGAATCTCCATGACTAGGATCTTCTTTACAGTGCTCAAATTCTTCATGTCAAACTCCTTACTTAACAAAGACTTAAATAAGAGTATCTCCTTCTTGTCCTTTACAGTAATCAGTACATTATTAACATAAAACATCAGTAGAATGTAGGACCCGTCCTCAAGCACTTGTAATAAACGCAACAATCATACTCACATATGTTATACCCAATATTCACCGTATAGTAATCAAACCACTTATACCACTGCCTTGGAGACCGCTTCAGCCCATACAATGATTTTTTCTGCCTATACGTGTGCCCTTCCTTTCCACACTCTTCGAATCTTTCATACTACCTCATGTAAATGACTTCTTCTACGTATTTAAGGTAATACTAGATACGTATTAACGCATATCATAATGTCAAAAAAGACTCATGGTCATCAAGATCCATGACTAAGATCGACCCTATTACATCCCCACAACAGTGAATTAGGGTGCACATTAGTTTTTTAAGAAATAATTATATTAAGCACCTCCATTTATGGGGTTGTCTCGCTGAAGTGTGGAAATACAACTCACAGGATAGAAAATTAGATCCTACAACCATCAGTGGTTATTTGATCAATTATCTTAAGGAGGAGAATGGATTAAAATTTTATTGCCCAACGCATAGCCCAAGGATAGTCGAATAAGAAACACAATATTTTTTCAAGGATGACAAAAGTCATCCATAACTTAGGAAATTTAACTTCATGGAGTAAATGATTATTAAATCTATGTTAGTCACAAGAAAATATCTATTTATCCTTCAACCAACAAATGAGGAAATAGTGGGAGATCACCCACATGGACCACAAGATAATTCCATTGTTGAAGAAACGCTTAATAAGGAAGAAATACCTTTAAGGAGATCTTAAAGAAAGAAGAGATCAATGATATCTAATGATTGTACCGTGTATCTCCAAGAGCACGAGTTTGATGTAGGTATGGAAGATGACCTTGAATCTTACACACAAGCCAAATAAAATATTAATTCCTCTCAATGAATTGATGTCACGAAGGATGAATTAAAGTCTACAAAAGACAATAATATCTGGAATCTAGTTAATCTATGCAAGAGTACAATACTGATTGCATGCACATATATATATATATATATATATATATATATATATATATATATATATATATATATAATATATATATATTATATATATATAAGACTAAGTGTTACATCCCAAAATACAGTACCTGAGTTCGCTAAGCCCGAATCTGAATTCCATAATCGTGAGTTTAATTTAATCAATTTCATTTATAAATTACATAAATTCTCATTCATTTCATAGCCAAACAAAAGGGAATTAACTTTAAATTATTCTAATTAATGTATGCCTGCTATTCCATCATCAAACTTTCATTAAATATCTCTATTACATTGAAAATTAAAAATCAAACTACCCTAATAACAAAATAAAATCAAAAGGCAACTAATTATAGTAAATAATAATAAAACTTGAGATGTTGTCTAATTTGCTCATACTATTTCATCTTTACACCTGCAAAATAGTCTAAGGGGGTGTAAGCGTGATAACTCGTAGGGTCGAATCATTCCTAATTTGGAAATTTTACAATAACTCCAAGTATAACTCAATTTAATGAACAGATCAACTCTAAGAAATAAATTTACATTCACAATTTCAAAGTAACATATGAAATTTATGAAAATAAAAATAAAATAAATCAATTCTTCTCGATCCTTTTTCCACTATTGTAGGGCAGAGCACCAATCAGAGCACCAATTAAATAATCCGATCATTTTAGGGCAAAGCACGTGTAACATAACTGATCCTTTTAGAGCACCCGTAAAAATACAATAATCCTTTCAAGATAGAGCACCCGTAACTAAAAATACCACGATCCTTTCATAACAGAGCACCCATAACTTAATTTCATTCTAAAGCATTTAATATCAATTAAGCCTACTTAATAATTAATATTCACACTAATTCAGTAATATTGTCCATTATATATAATGATACATCTAAGGCAAAATTTAAATCGACATGCTGAACACAACTTGAATTAAAGTATTAAGACAATATCGTAGGTTAATAGAAATCAAAAGCATGCATCCACAACATCTAATGGAACAACAACATCTCATGTAATAAAAATGGAAAGAATTTCATTTATTCATAGGATTTTCAACCGGGGAAGATTATCTGCTTGTTGTGGTTGCAAGTAAAATGTAAGATTTACTCCTATGTGGTTGTCTTAGACCATCTGACAATAACTGATTCAATGAATGTACATGACTAACATTGGCAAGCTCACTGATTGATGAAAAGAGACCAATGTGGGTTTTCAATCTAGGCAATACGATGATGATTTTATTGGAAATTTTATGTTAACTCGGCAAATCGCTACTCTTGGGTGCAATCTCTCTCTCTCTCTCTCACGATCCCTCTCTTTCTACTTTCTCTAAACATCCTCCTCTCCTTTGGCTTCTTTTGATACTCCTTTCCTTTGGATTCTTCCTCTCCCAAATGTCCTACACATATGTTGAAGGCTTGCTTTAATAGTTTTGTTGGGAGGAACCCGTTTGTTGAACTTATATATTTGTAGTGGTAAGATTTACTTGTTGGATCAATGTTGGTCACTAGTTATGAAGGCTTATCAAACAATTGGTTGCGAATTGGATTAATAAAGGTTGGATTAATTATGCATTCATGGCACACAGGCGTTACTGGGTGGCTAATCCAAATGTTGTGGTAACACATACCATTTCATGGGATATTTTTGTTAGTTCCTATATCACTAATCGAACGACCCATTTACTGTGAGTTGGGTTGACTGTTTGAAAGATCCAGTCTTTTGCATTTGGTTCGCTTAGATGTGCATCCCTAGTGCGATGAACATTTTCATGCGTTCGTGCATTTAAATATGGTGCAATGTAAACTATGATTGTACATATGTTTTCCTTAAAACTATACTTGATTGATAGGTCGTGTGTGTAGTCTTAGGGATATTTCTCACTAAGCCAACTATTCAATATTTCGACCATATAGATGATGCAAGTTTAGGTGGGGGTAGTGATCTTCTTTTGGATACCCCATTCGGGAGTAATGAGGATTTCATTGCTGAGGAGCAGTTCGCTAGTGTGGCTGAGCTCTTTGAGCTCAATCGCTAGGCCGCTAGCTTCTTTTTTTTGGATGACTTTTGGTATTCCTACACATT
>JAJHSJ010000001.1:37720785-37932959 GCA_021015155.1 Magnolia officinalis
TTTATTTCTATTTCTTGCTTTCTTTCCTCGTGGATTCGTTAAGTCTCTGTGAGGAGTCCAGAGAAGTTCCGCGGATTTGAAATAGTTATCCTCTTGAGGAAGATAATGCTCGACCTCACGTCCTTCCCTGCATCAGTTTGGTATCAGAGATTGATGAACCAAGTTCTGAAACCTTCCATTGGGCGGTTCGTTGTGGTTTATTTCGATGATATTTTAATATACAATCAAGACAAAACCACCAATATGGAACACCGTAAGAAGGTCCTTCAAGTGCTCACTAAAAATAAATTGTATCTCGATTTAAAAAAGTGCAGCTTCATGACTGATAGTCTGTTGTTCCTGAGTTTTATCGTAACATCCACGGGCATTCGGGTGGATGAGGAGAAGGTGAAGGCAATCAGAGAGTGGTCAGTTCCCACAAATATTCATGAAGTGCGAAGTTTTCATGGACTAACGACATTCTATCGTCGGTTTGTGAAGATTTTCAGTACTATTGTGTCACCAATCACAGATTGCATGAAGAAATGACAGTTTCAGTGGACTGACGAATCCGACAGGAGCTTTGCCGAAATTAAGCGCAGGTTATCCACAACCCCGGTTCTTGTACTTCCCAACTTCGACAAACTGTTTGAAATCGAATGTGATGCCTCATATGTCAGGATTGGGGGAGTTTTGTCTCAAGAAGGTAGGCCGGTAGCCTTCTACAGTGAGAAACTTAACAATGCACGCAAGAAGTGCTCTACATATGAGATCGAATTGTACGCAGTGGTCCAGGCACTGCAACACTGGTGACATTATTTGATTCAAAGGGAATTCATACTTTACACAGACCATCAAGCTCTTAAATTCATTAATAGTCAAGCTAACATTAACCGTGTGCATGTTAGATGGATCTCATTTTAGCAGGAATTCGCGTTCGTACTAAAACATAAGTCTGGCCAATAGAACAAAGTAGCCGATGCAATGAGCCACCGTGCGACTTTGTTAGTCACTATGAGTAATAAGGTTGTCGGGTTCGAGCACCTCAAGGACATATATGCCAACGACGATGACTTCAAGGACGCATGGGTTAGATGCCAAGAAGGTCACCCCAGTAACTTACATATGTAAGATGAGTTCCATTTCAAGGGGAACCGACTGTGCATCCCCAAAAATTCGTTAAGGGAACAGATAATCCAAGAGCTACGTGGAGGTGGCCTTAGTGGACACCTTGAGCAAGACAAAATGCGAGCTCTTGTGGAAGAGTAGTATTCTGTCCGCAATTGGTACGTGATGTGGGAAAGGCAGTCCAATGTTGTTATATTTGTCAGACCTCTAAGGGGCAATCTCATAATAAGGGCCTCTACACCCCATTACGCGTGCCTGACTGCCCTTGGGAAGATTTATCTATGGACTTCGTGCTTGGTCTTCCACGAACACAATGTGGCATGGATTCGGTGTTCGTGATAGTAGATCGTTTCTCTAAGATGCCGCACTTTATTCCATGCAAGAATACTTTCGATGCAACACATGTGGCGAATCTATTCTTCAGAGAAGTTGTGCGGCTACACGGGGTTCTCAAGACTATTACTTCTGACCATGACATGAAGTTCATTAGCCACTTTTGGCGAACTTTGTGGACTCGATTCAATACACGACTTCAGTTCAGCAGCGCCTACCACTCACAGACTGACGAGCAGACCGAGGTTGTGAATCGCACGTTAGGTAACCTCCTTTGATGTATTTTAGAAGAAAAACCAAAGTAGTGAGATTTGGCCTTGTCTCAAGCGGAGTTTACAGTCAACAACATGGTGAACCGCTCAACAGGGAAATCCTCTTTCCAGGTTATTTACGGACGAGTACCTCGCCACACACTTGACTTGGTTTCTTTGCCCAAGCTCCCAGGAATGAGCATTGTAGCAGAATATATGGCAGACAGGATCATGTACATTCATATGGAGGTACAAACCAAGTTACATGCCTCGAACAAAAAGTATAAGGAGGAAGCGAACAAGCATTGATGACAAAAAATGTTCGAGGTGGGCGATGAAGTAATGGTCCATCTGGGCAAAGAAAGATTTCCAACCAAAACATACAACAAGTTGAAAAATAAAAAGATTGGACTAGTACCAATCATTCGAAAGATCAATGACAATGCTTACGTTGTTGATCTTCTAGATAACATGGCGATCTCACGGGCTTTCAACGTCGCGGACCTAACCGAGTATCATGAACCAGAATAACACGAGAACTCGAGGACGAGTTATTTTGAAGTGGAGGAGACTGATGTAGAGAGGGTCGCGGACAGTTACCTGGCTAAGATGGATCAGAAAAGGCCTAGTCGACGACAAAAGTGATCCGGACCGTCGAACCTAAATCAGGCGTATCTCGCAATCTGAAATGAGTTATCAGACGTAAACTATATGATTTTGGGGTAGAACATGCTACTTTAGCCAACCAACCCAACTACGCCGGGTTCCCAAGCCGTATTTGCAAAATACCGCCAGATCGACGTCGTTTCCCTATTTTAATTCCATTTTTACTATACATAGTAAGTTTTAGTTTGATTATAACTTTAGGAGTTGCATCCAACGTGAAAAGAGCTTAGAAAAATTAGGAGAACATCTTGGTGAAGCCAAATAGGAGACTTACTATTTTTGGCCGAAAATCTTGCGCACTAGTAGACATCACAACCGTCTATAAATAGTAAGTTTACTATTTATAGTAAATCGTGAATTCTAGGAGTTTTAGTTATAGTTTGATTCTGATTTTTTCCCATTGCTTGCTACCCCTATTTAAAGGGTTATGAACTTGTTTTTATTCATTCATCTATCAATTTCGAATTTATTAGAATTTATTTCTATTTTCTTGCTCTCTTTCCTTGTGGATTCGAGAAGTATCTGTGAGGAGTCCAGAGAAGTTCCGTGGATTCGGAATAGTTATCCTCTTGAGGAAGACAGTGCTCGACCTCATGTCCTTCCCTACTCCAATCATGATACAAAAAGAGTGAATAGCTTAAATTCATTTTTAAACAATTACCGCTCAACTCGTGTAGTTTGAAAACATTCTAGGAGAAGAAGTCATGTTTCAATGGTTCAATTGGTATGTATGATAGGACTTACAGTAAATCAGGGATACTTCAAAGAAATTTTTTATATTAAATTATTATAGACCTTTGATCATTTAGGGCCATTTCGATATGCTAGTTTGCTTATATCCATTAAGATCAAATGATTTGATCTGCCTCTGTTCAGATTAGGCCTATTCAGACTCATCTGTTCAAAAAAGGTTGTCCCCTGCTTGTTAAAAACCTATCTGAATAGCTAAGTATAAGCCTTCCTACTCATGTTTGTCAAACACTTTGAAGTTTGATGGCATACATATCAAAGATCGATCCTAGGCATTCATCAAGAAGCATACACTTTGAACATGTAGGACAAGCAGTTCACATCCGTTGAATCCCACATAAATGGTGTGCTGCCCTGATTTTTATTATATGGAATGTGCACAGTCATTTTACATAATGAATGGTCAAGATTGATCACACATACACCATGACTCCACGGGTGGCATCCACTCCATCCATTGAGTGTTTCCCTCCTTATTAGGCCATGGGGTAAAAATTAGCTCAACCCCAACTCAGGTGGACCACACAACTGGGAAGGGTGGGAGGGAAACTAGATGAATAGTTTCAAATGATACATTACCCAACCACATATGCTGTGAAGAGATCCTCTATATAAGTGCTATAATGTATAAAGCACACTCTTGTTTGTCAAATTTCAATGAGACAAAACATTTTATAATGTGGTTCACATAATGAGAATCAAGATGGAAAGTTCATGACATGACTTCAATGTGAATCAAGATGGAAAGTTCAAGAAGTAACTGTAACGTCTCCGAAAATCCATACAAAGACCCGAGTAGCACCTCAGGCAGAAAGACCTAAGGACCGTATTCTATAGTAATTCAAACAGAAATTAATTAAGTACTAAACTAAATTAATCGGTGAATTAGCTTGAACCACTATGTATATAAACGACAAGACCCAAAACCATCAAAATCACTGGCTCAACACTACTTAAAAACCTAGAAAAAATCTCAAAAGCCTGTTGCTCGGGAGCACATTGAAACTCTGTATCAGATCTGTACCGCACGTCGAAAGTTCGATGACCACGAAACTATAGGTTACATCCCCCTTACTGGGCTTGACAACCATCATGGGAATCGAGCCCAAATAGTGTCCAGAAACGCACAACTTGAGCCTTGAGCAAAGTATGTAAGAAACGTGAATACCTTTAGAAAATGTAATGAAACTTAAGTAAATTGGGTCATTGGCTTGCGGGCAAAATTGAAGATTTCATACCGTTAGTTTCTGACCGAACTTCACCCATGGATCAGGAAAATTTCCCTGCACATATCTGTATACTTGTGGCCCTGATCGAGTGACAACGACCGTTGATCTGACACAGGTCCTTCACGGTCGATCGGCCTATCCAATCGCGTTGAAACCACATACTGGCATAGATCCATCGTCAGGGAACTTACCCTACGTTGTAAGTGAGTAGTGGACCTCCAGATGAACCCCATTCGTCAGAAATAGTCGCCCTTTGGATGTAAATCAGGTATACCATGGCCCTGGGGCCATTTACACAAGTTTTGGGCCTATATAAAGTCCTTAAACCACCCCATTTCCATTTCATACGAATTTCTCTAACCCTATGAGAGAGAAGAGAGAAAAGAAGAGAAAAGAGTAAGGAGAGAAGAGAGAAATAAGGAGATCATTGCTAGGATTCTTCCCCACTACTCCACGTGTTGTTTCACCTCCCCACCGTCGCTATACGAATCTTTCCACCTACGATTTGGGTAAGAAATCCTAACCCTAATATTGATTTAGGAATTCAAATAGAGTAATCGACGAAATATCTAACCTATTTCATTTCTTAGGTGCCCGTTGTTCCGTTGCGGGAACGTATGATTCGAACCGCGTCTAAGTCGAGTATTCCAACGAAAGGTGCGGACTATAAACGTTTAGGTTATGCTTTTCAAGGCTTTCAATGTCAGCAATGATTTATGTCTAACTTGATTGTTGCCATATGATCTTAGTTACGACGTTTTCGATAAATTATACGTGTGTGAACTATGTTGAATATAAGATGCATTCCATATGTTTGTTGAAATGTTTGAATGAATATAAAATTGTGATTTATACCTGTCATGACTACAAATCTAAGATTCATACTTGTCATATGTATCACGATCTCTTTGTGTAAGAAATTGCTATAGTTCAAGTCGTAACTAATCTAGTCTATGTATTTAATGCTGTGTAGTCTAAGTGTTTGATAAAATGTCTGAATAAGAAATTGTTGATGGATTGTATTTATCAAGGGTATTGAGATGGGATCCTCAAATACCTTATCCATATGTATAGTTTCCTTCATGTAAATCTTAATTTCGTCTACGCGATTTATGGATGAATGCAAATATTTGGTAACATGTTCAATGTGTTTGATGAAAGGTTCAAATGAGGAATTGATTGGAATTGTTTGTCAAATGCTGATATGATTTTTCACATGTATTTGCATGATACGTTTGAGTAATATTGGGACTACAACGTGGTCCAGGCAATTGGTAATGATTTCCGTTTGAGTGGCCGAACTAGCTTCACCACAGTAGATATGTTCGATGAATCTGGGTCGTACGACAATTATCGACAGTGGTTAGGCCACGTGGAGTGCTTATGCGCTCCATGTCTATTAATTCGGCGTGCGTCCATACTAGTTGAATACGTCAAAAAACCCGATTGACCTATTGTGTGTTTACCATATATGGACACTACTGCTTGAATCTAAGGTACCACTTATCAATGTAAAGACCCGTTTCAACCATGATACCACGATCCGCTAAGACTCATAAGCCGGACATGGTGGTATAGGACACCGTGGTCGAGGTGTAGGCCTACGCTAGGGTGACGAGCCTCCTCGTAGTGACTAGTGAGCAACCCAAACTCGTGAGTCGAATACGGTGGTATGGGACACTGTATTTGAGCTGTCGGCCTACGCTGAGGTGACGAGCCTCCCCATAGTGACCGCGAGTATAAACTATTTTTTTAAAAAAAATTGTCTATCCACTACTTTTCATTAGGGGTGATGCCCTACAACTTGCCTGTTGTATGTGATTAAATAGGATTGACGACCCTAGATGGATCCTTCGGTTTGGATTAATGATATAAAGGGAGGTACCTTAGCTTTCCGAATCTGATGTATGAATAAGCCTAATTAAGAACATGGCTAACATGACCATGCACCGCATTGCATGTGCTTTAGTGAGGAAGTTGCACGTTTAGGGAGTTTGTCATACGCGAATGGTTGACAGAGTCGCTTTTGAGGGAGCTTTGTACGAGGGCATACATCATTACTGCACACCATCCCTGCATTAATAAGAGTAGCTAGGAAGTGATTGTTGTACTGCTTGATTGAATTGATAACATGTTAACCTTTGCCTTATAATACTACTGAGTTGATCACTCACTCCCACTCTGGGACGGTATTTTAAAACACCAATCAGACTCTGTTGTAGATGCAGGTGGCGACGAAGTCTGTACAGCTGAGTTGGACTTCATAGATGAGGAGGAGGAATGCTCCTATGTTCGGTTATCAGGCGGGTCTGCGTAGACCTTGTACTGATTCGACAAGATTACAAGGATACATGGATTAGTTGAACATGTACATTTTGATATTTTGTAAATTTTAAAACAATACATGTTTATATTCAGCCTGGTATCACACTCATACTCTGGAGGTTGCGACACTCTTACATACGTGTATATACGTGTGTGTGTGTATGTGTGTGTGTGTGTTTCAGACTTTCGCTTACCAAATTTAATTATCTCTGTAGTATGATATGATATTTTAGTATAATCTCACTCATGTTTAATACATTAATATGGACAACATTTAAACATCATTATCCATGTTGTATAAGTGATGTGTTGGATCTTGGGAGTTGAGCTTTGTTCGACACTCGAAATCTGAGGCGTTACAAGTTGGTATCAGAACATGATTTGGATTAAACTGGACCTAAGTTATAGGTAACACGACGCACTCTAATCGCACTCTGACTTAGGAAGGGGGCAATGAAATGTAGAAATGATTATAGGAATCCAAAGTTTTGCCGATGGGCGAATGATTATAGGAATCCAAAGTTTTGCCGATGGGCGAAATTGACCGTTGTATGTAGTCGTACGCATCCGAGATCATGTGAAATTGATCTCAGTCCCTTTAGGCCATCAATCGACGGGTTTGAACGATAATTCGGCGAATCCCGAACTTGAAACAATCCAAAAAGCGTGAATAGCGCGTTTGTTGGATCGAGAAAACGCATCACACGGGCGTAGGGACCCGAATCATGAAATTTAGTGGGACCCAGGGGGTCCCCCACACGTGCACATCACCCTGGGAGGGGTGGCCACCGCCGGCGACCCTAGAGTGGGCGGCGGCACCACCGCCCGGCTCCACAGTGGGCCGCGACGGCACCACCCGGCTGGCGGCGCTCCGCCCACCGCCCCGATCACGTGGGGCCCTCCCACGTGTGGGACCACCTTTGCTACCCTTTTAACTCCCTAAAACCCATTTTATCCTATTTCAAACCCTTTTTCACCCCTTTAACACCCTCTAAACCCCTCTTTCTCTCTCAAATCCACTCTCACATACACTCAACCTCCATCTTCTTCCACCTCTTTGCACCCATCTACCACCTTACCCTAAAACTGCCTCTTACAACCCTCCATCTTCTTTATTTCCCCACATTTGAGCACAAAACCCATCTTTTGTGTTTCATATTTCCCATATCCTCAAATTCACCTCACTCTCCTAGCTTTTCCACTTCCATGGCTCTCTTTGAGCTTGTCATCGCCATCTTCTCAATCTCAACGCTCCTTTCCCTTATGGGAAAGAGAAGAGAGGCCCCGGATAAGGTCGGACCGAGCTGTCTAAGCCGTTCGAGGAAGAAGGCGAGCACAGAGGCTAGCACGAGCGCCAAGAGAGAGCGAAGAACGAAACGAGATCTCGATCCTCAAATCCCGCTCGAAAGATCTCTACCGGCGGGCACCGGACTTGGTAAGTTTCATGACTGCAAAGTTGTTTTTAAAGCGCATGTCGATGAGAAATTATTTGAACTATATCCAGTGATTGACCTCCTGTTGGAGACCGGATGGGGCCCTATGTTTGAAGGGAAGGCTCATGCAAGTGAAGGCACCGTACGAACCTTCTATGCCCACATACGGACCCACTAACTACAACACCTTCGCAACTTTTACTATCCCTTTGGGGAGGCAGGAGGCCATTGTCAATGTAAATGTGGTGGCCCGCATCATGGAATTGAGCGTGGTATGGTATATGCTAGTGCATCTCTTCTCACTAGTAGACGAGAGAGAGATTGCCGCACCCGTTATCTTTGTGGCCGACTGGCTCATTGGAGGCGAGAGAATAGCCTCCCATCGACTAAAACAACGGCAGACTTCTGCCTACTCCACCACATATGCACGTACAACGTGTATCCTAGGTGGAGCAACCGTACAGAATGCACTCGTTTAATGGTAGACTTCTTGTACAGAGCTGGACAGGAGACAAGTTGTGTTTGCCTATTTTCGCCCTGTCACAAATAATCAGGATTGCACGCTCTACTCTGGGAGATGCCTCACTCCCATTCGGCCAACTTATCTGCAAGATTGCTCGTAATTTCGGTTTCAGACTAAATACAGAGACATCTTTCACCCATCCACTTCATCAGTGAGACTGCACTCAACAATATGGGTATCGACCCAAGCAACGTCAAGCCCGACTCGATGAGTATGGGGATGAAATAGAAGAAGAAAGTGAAGAGGAAAAAGTAGTGAAGAAGATGAAGGAAATGAAATAGAGGAAGGCAGTGAGGAAGAAGGAAGTGAGGTGAAGGTAGTGACGATGAAGAGGGAAGTGAGGAGGAAGAGCAAGAAGAGGAAGAGGAAGCCCAAGACTCAAATAAGGGGACCTCCTACTGCTGCACATGAAGACCACCATGATCAGGTTGCCTTAGAAGCCCGCATGGCCAAGATTAAAGAGAACCAGGCCGCCCTGAGACAGGATGTCAATGAGAATCAGGCTTATCTGAAATAGAAATTCAAGAGAATGTCTCGCACTCTGAAGACCCTCCTATGTTGTATGCAGGATAAGGGTGTCCTCCACCTTCACCAGAGTCAGAGGACTAGTTATGTGTGGAGTTGTCTTCTGTTTTTTTTTTTTTTTTTTTTTCTTGTTTTTACTTTGTAATAACCTTGGTAGGCTTAGTTAAATGTTAGAGTAGTTGGTGTTAAAACTTTTGCTAAATTAGCTCACATGCATTCTCTGTCATGATTCATGTAATACTACATCTCATGAATGTGACAATTTTGGTTAAATGAAATGTATGAAGCTTCTTTTGAATTGAATTGTGAAGGATGTTTGAAAAGTAGGTAATATTATCCTAAGCTCACACATGTTGCACCCTATGTTGTATATAGGGAATGCCTCCTAAAAACACTCGGAACATAGTACATCTCGCACTTGGCGGATCGATTGACGGGGCACCTCCCCTGAGTGATAGCCATACGGACCCCGGCTTGGGTCCGAATATTGAGAAAATGTCGGATTCACAGCCGGCCACTGACCCTGCAAATGGGCCAACACCCAATGCATCACCGGTTCTGAGATAGAACCGTGCGTCTTCGTCGATGCCACACATACCTCAGTCGGCTCCTCCTCTTGATAGGTTGGAGCAGATGATGTTCCTAATGCAGCAACAACAACAGGTCTTGGCCACGATAGCGGGGGCCATTGCCCAGTACATGAACATGGTCCCGCCTACACCACCAGTGCAGCCCACTGGAACTATGAACACGAGTGGCTTATTGGAACGCTTTCACAGCATTTTGCCCTCCTACATTTGCGGGTACTCACCGACCCGAGGAGGCAGAGTATGGTTGGATTATATATCTAAGATGCCGAAGCCATTGCACTGTACTAAGGAAGAGCAAGTGGAGCTGGTTACTTACATGTTGAGAAGGAGGCTAGTCTTTTGGTGGGACAGCATCCTACGAACCGTTCCCACAGGATACGTGTGGACGTGGGACGCGTTTGAAACTCATTTTCACGGAAAGTAATTCCCCCTCACTTACCGTAATGAAAAGGAGGGTGAATTTTTTCAACTCCGACAAGGGGGAATGACGGTAGCTGAATATGAGAACCATTTCACGGAGCTGGCCAAATATGCTCCACTGATCCTAATAGACGAGTCGATGAGTATGCGGCAATTTTCAGAAGGTTCGCGGCCCGATATCTACACTATGATGTGTTGTGCTAGCATTCCCAACTATGCTGAGCTAGTGAACATGTCCCTGCGAGCCGAGCAGGATGGCGAGAGACTGTCCCAGACACGTGTGCCCATGGGCCCACGACCTCGGCCTGAATTGCAGAACTGACCATTCCCTGGCAAGAGGCCACGTGCAGATTCGCCTCCCAGGCTAATGCTTCACACGACCCAATAGAGGCGATTAGATCTTTGGTGCGTCTACTGTAAGACGGGCATAACGACCCATTTTGCTTTACAAGATGAGGGACAATGGGTTTACGCTGCCTCAGAAGACCAACCGCCAGCCACCACAGGTTTATATCAGCTCCACCTCTACGATCGACACCGCCAACACATCATTTTACTACCGACCACCCTACCTTAAAATAGGCTACCTTAACGACCTATGGCAGCGCAACAAAATCGTCCACAACAAGCTCGTGTATATGCACTAGCTGATAGAGCATCAAAGATAGCAACTACAGTACCATTAGCTTTCGAAGTCACTGCCCATATCCAAGGTGCACCAGTTTTTCTATTGGTGGACACCAGGTCCACTATTTCGATAATATCATACTCTACAGTCAAGCGCTTAGAACTGAACACTGCCCCTATGGTTGGGGTGAGAGTACTTACCGCAACAGGGACCTTCTCTGATGATACTAAGCTTTGTAAAGGTTACCCGATAGCCTTAGGAAGCAGAACTATGTGCATTGACTTGATCGTCACCCCACACTGAGTGAGAGGCTACTTAGGAAACAGAAGTCGAAGTCCGTAAGAACTACCCTCATATCCTCAAGGAGTACGAAAAGGTACTAATTTCGGGGACAAAATTTTTCTTTAAGGAGGGTAGATTGTAACGTCTTTGAAAATCCATACAAAGACCCGAGTACCACCTCAGGCAGAAAGACCTAAGGATTGTATTCTATAGTAATTCAAACAGAAATTAATTAAGTACTAAACTAAATTAATCGGTGTATTAGCTTGAACCACTATGTATACAAACGGTAAGACCCAAAACCATCGAAATCACTGACTTAACACAACTTAAAAACCTAGGAGAAATCCTAAAAGCCTGTTGCGCTCGGGAGCACATTGAAATTCCGTATCAGACCTGTACCGCACGTCGAAAATTTGATGACTGCAAAACTATAGGGTTACATACGCCTTACTGGGCTTAATAACCATCGTGGGAATCAAGACCAAATAGTGTCCAGAAACACACAACTTAAGCCTAAAGCAAAGTGTGTGAGAAACACGATTACCTTTGTAAAATGTAATGAAACTTAAGTAAATTGGGCCATTGGCTTGCGGGCGAAATTGAAGATTTCGTACCGTCAGTTTCTCATCGAACTTCACCCATGGATCAGGAAAATTTTCCTGCACATACCTGTATACTTGTGGCCCTGATCGAGTGACAACGACCGTTGATCTGACACAGGTCCTTCACGGTCGATCGGCCTATCCAATCGCGTTGAAACCACATACTGGCATAGATCTATCGTCAGGGAACTTACCCTACGTTGTGAGTAGTGGACCTCCAAATGAACCCCATTCGTCAGAAACAGTGGCCCTTTGGATGTAAATCAGGTATACCATGGCCCTGGGCCATTTACACAAGTTCTGGGCCTATATAAAGTCCTTAAATCACCTCATTTCCATTCCATACGATTTCTTTAACCTTATGAGAGAGAAGAGAGAAAAGAAGAGAAAAGAGTAAGGAGAGAAGAGAGAAATAAGGAGATCATTGCTAGGATTCTTCCCCACTACTCCACGTGTTGTTTCACCTCCCCACCGTCGCTACACGAATCTTTCCACCTACGATTTGGGTAAGAAATCCTAACCCTAATATTGATTTAGGAATCCAAATAGAGTAATCGATGAAATATCTAACCTATTTCATTTCTTAGGTGCCCGTTGTTCCATTTCAGGAATGTATGATTCGAACCGCGTCTGAATCGAGTATTCCAATGAAAGGTGCGGACTATAAACGTTTAGGTTATGCTTTTCAAGGCTTTCAATGTCAGCAATGATTTATGTCTGACTTGATTGTTGCCATATGATCTTAGTTACGACGTTTTCGATAAATTATACGTGTGTGAACTATGTTGAATATAAGATGCATTCCATATGTTTGTTGAAATGTTTGAATGAATATAAAATTGTGATTTATGCCTGTCATGACTACAAATCTAAGATTCATGCTTGTCATATGTATCACGATCTCTTTTTGTAAGGAATTGCTATAGTTTAAGTCGTAACTAATCTAGTCTATGTATTTAATGTTGTGTAGTCTAAGTGTTTGATAAAATGTCTGAATAAGAAATTGTTGATGGATTGTATTTATCAAGGGTATTGAGATGGGATCCTCAAATACCTTATCCATATGTATAGTTTCCTTCATGTAAATCTTAATTTCGTCTACGCGATTTATGGATGAAATGCAAATATTTGGTAACATGTTCAATGTGTTTGATAAAAGGTTCAAATGAGGAATTGATTGGAATTGTTTGTCAAATGCTGATATGATTTTTCACATGTATTTGCATGATACGTTTGAGTAATATTGGGACTACAACGTGGTCCAGGCAATTGGTAATGATTCCCGTTTGAGTGGCCGAACTAGCTTCACCATAGTAGATACGTTCGATGAATCTGGGTCGTACGACAATTATCGACAGTGGTTAGGCCACGTGGAGTGCTTATGCGCTCCATGTCTATTAATTCGGCGTGCGCCCATACTAGTTGAACACGTCAAATAACCCAATTTGCCTATTGTGTGTTTACCCATATATGGACACTACTGCTTAAATCTAAGGTACCACTTACTAATGTAAAGACCCGTTTTAACCATGGTACCACGATCTGCTAAGACTCATGAGCCGGACATGGTAGTATAGGACACCGTGGTCGAGGTGTAGGCTTACGCTGGGGTGACGAGCCTCCTCGTAGTGACTAGTGAGCAACCCAAACTCGTGAGCCCAATATGGTGGTATGGGACACTGTATTTGACCTGTTGGCCTACGCTGAGGTGATGAGCCTCCCCATAGTGACCGCGAATATAAACTATTTTTTAAAAAAAAATTACCTATTCACTACTTTTCATTAGGGGTGATGCCCTACAACTTGCCTGTTGTATGTGATTAAATAGGATTGACGACCTTAAATGGATCCTTCGGTTTGGATTAATGATATAAAGGAAGGTACCTTAGCTTCCCGAATCTGATGTATGAATAAGCCTAATTAAGTACATGGCTAACACGACCATGCACCGCATTGCATGTGCTTTGGTGAGAAGTTGCACGTTTAGGGAGTTTGTTATACGCGAATGGTTGACAGAGTCGCTTTTGAGGGAGCTTTGTACGAGGGCATGCATCATTACTGCACACCATCCCTGCATTAATAAGAGTAGCTAGGAAGTGATTGTTGTACTGCTTGATTGAATTGATAACATGTTAACCTTTGCCTTATAATACCACTGAGTTGATCACTCACTCCTACTCTGGGACGGTGTTTTAAAACACCAACCAGACTCTATTGTAGATGCAGGTGGCGACGAAGTCTATACAGCTGAGTTGGACTTCATAGATGAGGAGGAGGAATTCTCCTATGTTCGGCTATCAGGCGGGACTGTGTAGACCTTGTACTGATTCGACAAGATTACAGGGATACATGGATTAGTTGAACATATACATTTTGAGATTTTGTAAATTTTAAAACAATACATGTTTATATTCAGCCTGGTATCACACTCATACTCTAGAGGTTGCGACACTCTTACATACGTGTATATATGTGTGTGTGTGTGTGTGTGTGTTTCAGACTTTCGCTTGCCAAATTTAAGTATCTCTGTAGTATGATATGCTATTTTAGTATAATCTCACTCATGTTTAATACATTAATATGGACAACATTTAAACATCATTATCCATGTTGTATAAGTGATGTGTTAGATCTTGGGAGTTGAGCTTTGCTCGACACTCGAAATCTGAGGCATTACAAGTTTGATTTGGATTAAACTGGACCTAAGTTATAGGTAACACGACGTACTCTAAACGCACTCTGACTTAGGAAGGGGGAGATGAAATGTAGAAATGATCGTAGGAATCCAAAGTTTCGCCGATGGGCAAAATTGACCGTTGTAATGTAGTCGTACGCGTCCGAGATCATGTGAAATTGATCTCAGTCCCTTTTAGGCCATCAATCAACGGGTTTGAATGATAATTCGGCGAATCCTGAACTTGAAACAATCCAAAAAGCGTGAATACGCGCTTGTTGGATCGAGAAAACGCATCATACGGGCGTAGGGCCCGAATCACGAAATTTAGTGGGACCCAGGGGGTCCCCCGCACGTGCACATCACCCCGGGAGAGGGTGGCCACCGCCGGCGACCCTAGAGGGCCGCGACGGCACCGCCCGGCTCCACAGCGGGCCGCTGCGGCACCACCCGGCTGGCGGCTCTCCGCCCACCGCTTGATCATGTGGGGCCCTCCCACGTGTGGGACCCACTTTGCTAACCTTTTAACTCCCTAAAACCCATTTAATCCTATTTCAAACCCTTTTTCACCCCTTTAACACCCTCTAAACCCTCTTTCTCTCTTAAATCCACTCTCACATACACTCAACCTTCCATCTTCTTCCACCTCTTGCACCCATCTACCACCTTTACCCTAAAACCGCCTCTTACAACCCTCCATCTTCTTTATTTCCCCACATTTGAGCACAAAACCCATCTTTTGTGTTTCATATTTCCCATCTCCTCAAATTCACCTCACTCTCCTAGCTTTTCCACTTTCATGGCTCTCTTTGAGCTTGTCACCACCATCTTCTCAATCTCAACGCTCCTTTCCCTTATGGGAAAGAGAAGAGAGGCCCAGGAGAAGGTCGGACCGAGCTGTCTAAGCCGTTCGAGGAAGTAGGCGAGCGGAGAGGCTAGCACGAGCGACGAGAGAGAGCAAAGAACGAAACGAGATCTCGATCCTCAAATCCCGCTCGAAAGATCTTTACCGGTGGGCACCGGACTTGGTAAGTTTCTTGACCGCAAAGTTGTTTTTAAAGCGCATGTCGATGAGAAATTATTTGGACTATATCCAGTGATTGACCTCCTGTTGGAGACCGGATGGGGCCCCATGTTTGAAGGGAAGGCTCATGCAAGTGAAGGCACCGTACGAGCCTTCTATGCCCACATACGGAACCCACTACCGCAGCCACTTCAATTTACTATCCCTTTGGGGAGGTAGGAGGCCATTGTCAATGTAGATGTGGTGGTCCGCAGCATGGGAATTGAACGTGGTGTGGTATATGCTAGTGTATCTCTTCTCACTAGTAGACGAGAGAGAGATTACTGCACGCGTTTTCTTTTTGGCCGACTGGCTCATTGGAGGCGAGACAATAGCCTCCCATTGTTCACTCCCCAAGTATAGGGTTGTGATGTAGTAATAATCTCGGTAAGACCGAGGTCGAATCCACAGGGACTGAAACCTGTACGTGATCTGAAACCAACTAGAACTAGAACTAGAATATGATGAAATCTAAATCAAATAATTTTGAGGAATAATGGTGAAATAATAATATAAAATTTAAGGAATTCAGAGATAGGAAACTAGGGATTCAGAGGATCCACTTGTAGAGATCAGGGAGAACTACTCTTGATTCATGAAATCAACTGAACTGCCATTGATATAGTTTTCAAGAGATGAAGGGTATATGAATTAGAATGGATTCCATCACCACACCATGCCCAAGAGACGATGGTAAACAACAGAATTAAACTAATTACCAACCAATCAACATGCCATGAAGGTTAGGAAGGGTACCGTCATCCAACCATGCCCAGGAGACGATGGTGAACAACAGGGCTTCCTGACGTCATAAACATAAAAAGGGAAAAAGGAAATACTCAAAGCCATCGCAGACTCATTGTAATTTCAGTCACAACCAATCATTGAAAACTAAAAGTATTCCTTAATTAAACTAAAATCAATCTCAATTCAGTATAAACAAAAGGCATAAAATAGTGTCTCCCATCATGCTACAAGCTTCACCTCTTAGCCCTAGCTAAGAGGTTTAGCCACTCATGATGAGGCTAGAACACATCAGAAGAAACCAAAACAAAATAAATAAAATTATAAAGAAAATTAGAAACTCTATCTGTCGTTGCTCCACGTCCTGGCCTTCAAGCTCTCCAGCTGTGAATGATCCTCTTCCAGATCCTCCCTCCTCTCTTTCTTCTCTTCTCTTTTATAGGCAAAGAAGGTGCTGTGGAGAGCTTCTAATCGTGCGGAAGCAAGAGATTTCTCTGTTTACGCAGCAAAGAGAACTTCACTTGTACTGAAGTGTTGGTGGGCCCACTTCAGTTGACCTTTACGAAATCCACTCCATCCATTGTCTGGCCCTCAGAAATTCGACCACAGAAGGGTGGTTTTGATTGCCCGTTAGCGCGACCCGGGTACAGAATTCTGCAGAAATCGGTGCAGGGCCGTCTATTTGGGACCGTTGAACCCGACACGTGTGCGAGCATGAATGCACAGAGTCAACATGGTTTTGACTAGATCGCGGCCTTCTACGTGATGGATGGTTCAGATTGTACGTTTGGACCATGAGTGGGGCCCACAACCGTCCGGAAATTCCACGTTTTTCGGACGCAAAAATCACGCTACGTAACTGTTTACGCTGTTGAAATCGGTGGGCCCTTGATTGAGGTCGGTTGGGAAATCCAAGCCGTCCATTCAGTTCGTCTTGAAAAATCGTTCAGAGAGGGCCGGTTTTGGATCGATTTTTGGTGTGGCCCACGGGTTTCCTACTCAGTCGTCCGTACTGCGTTTGTGCGGCTAGAAATCGAGCTTCGTTGTCTTCTTCTATTCCGTCACCTAGGTGCGAGTTAAGCCCTCCCTCTGCACTCCATGGACGGTTCAGATGGTTGATTTGGATGAAGGGTGGGCCCCACTGTGTAAGATCAGCGGTCGGTTGCGTCTGCTGTTTTGAAACAGAGACGGAGAAGGAGTCTTCGGTCAGCGCAACGCTGACCGACTCTCCTTGTTCGGTGCGGCGCGGGAGTGCACCGCCTGTGCACTCCCACATGTACATGTGGGACCCAAAGTGATGCGTGTGAGAAATCTGCACCATCCATTCACTGCATCATTGAATTTAAACCGTCGGGACCAACTTTGAAGCATGTCCAGGTACTAGGCGGGCCCCAGTTCACCGATCTATGGGCTGATCTGTCTGTTGGCCCACTTTTGTAAGGATCCAGGTGATGAAATTTGACATGTACGGCTCATTTGTGGTCCTCAGGTGATGTATGAAATTCGGGGCCGAACGGATGGTGGGAACCCCGCGATCTTGCATTTCTGGACCAGTTCCAGGCCACTTGAGCTTCATTTTCTTGATTTTTGCGGATCTCTGGTGTGTAAATTTCTTAATCTTGGTCCCCTGGAGTCCGTCCCTTGCTCTGGTGACTTTTAAAATGTTAAATCCATGATTTAAACTCCCTTTTTTAGTTCATGCTTGCAAATACACTCTGCATCACAAACACGATAAAAGCGGGCCATTAAACGGCATCATGTTCATAAATCCAAGTAGTAACTAGGGTCTGATATACAATATTTGACCCTCAACACAACCCCCAACCAGCATTTTGCTAGTCCCGAGCAAAATATGCGAAAATTAAGTTGAGAATTACTGGCCAATTCTTGTGAAGCCGAGTGATATTTTGAAAAACAATCCAGCTATGAGAAATCTTAAGATTCATGAATGTTGATTATTAATTTCTCCTGGCTTCTCATGCACGGTGAATTTCATAATCAAGTTCAAATATTAATCCATAAACTAGAATAATTTTAAACATTGAGTTCCATGGGTGTATAGTGAAATCCCGACCTATCATCATTAAAAGATCAAATTATCGATTTCATGATATCATTGGTAATCAATCAGAAAATTCATAACTACCATCACCTAAACCAGAACTTTGCCTCACAGATCATTCTTTCATTTTCTAGTTTTTTTTTTTTTTTTTTTTTTTTTTTTTTTTTTTAATCAAGATGGTAATCCAATTTTCACTTATAGGGAGAAAACCTATGGTGAAACTAGTCGCCCAACTCTTTTCCAACTGTTAATCATGGAAAAATCGAATCCACACCTATAGGGAGCAAACCCATGGTGCAATTCTTTTTTATACCCTGATGGCCAAATCTTTTAGGCTGGTTTCTTTCATGCTCAGTGATTACCAAATTAATCCTTTAGTTTCAGACTGAAATCTTAATGTGTAAGCGAGATGTGGTATGTGAAATCATGACTCAATCAATATTTAAAACTTCTAATTCTGGATTAACAATTCAAACTTAGCTATGAAATCTACAGATACTGAATCCAAAAGTCATGAATTACCAATATTACGTATCTTAAAATTATAAATCAAGATGGCCGTCAAAATCACTTCAAATTCACAAGAATTTCCAGAAAAATTTAAAAATTTTCACAATTTTCACAATTTTTGCTCAAGACTAAGAAAAACACTGATTAGGTTACCTAATCTCCCACCCCCAACCTAAAATCGACATTGTCCTCAATGTAAAAGAGATAAGTATGTCATGCATATGGGACAACGAAAGTAAAAGAGAAGTGATGGGAAGATAGTACCTGGATAACGAATCGAGAGACTTTTCCAAAAAAATATCAGAAGAGAGTAAGTCAGCGCAAGGAGAAACCAACACAAGTAAAAATAAAAAAATAAATAAAAATAAACTCCTACCTATACCACTTTCGCAGGTGCTCTCGATTGCATTTAGCATATGCAACAAGCCTTTAAACCCCTAGGTTCCCCTAGTGGACGAGTTGTAGTCTCGTGAGGGTTTGCAGCAATGTTACCCACAAACATTAAACTAACTACTCATGCTGCAAGGTTCATCTTCTGGCCAGTATCTTGATAAGTTCCTCAGTAAGTTCCTCAACAAGATCATCCAAAAGCCCTTTTTGCAAAAGGCTTGGGTGCCCTGGAGCATGACTTTCCAGAGAGACTTATGTACCTCATAAGAAATTTTCCATTGCATTGCTTGAGGTAACCAGAGTATGTACGATTCGCCTGTGACAGAAGAAGTTTCAACGTTAGTATCCCATGGTGAATCAGAGACTACAAGTAGATAAAGTTTAGAAAACTTCGCAAAAAGTGATGTAGCCTCAACACATTTCGAAGTGTCAAACTTCGGTTCAATTTTCAGCTCCTCCTCCTTTAATGGTAGACGTTTAGGATCAGGGGAAGAAGGGGCTTCAAAATAAGGGTTCTCTCGGTCAGTGATAACTACCGAGATGTTGTCTTGCAAGGCATCCACTTTGTCTTTTGACATGGGATCGTTTGACTTTGCAAAGTCTGCCCAGCAATTATCAAAAGAGTCAGAAATTTCAGCTGAGAGTGACTTATTTTCCTCATTGAAGTCTGTAATGAGATGCTCAAGGACTCCCTCGCCCTTAAAAGTATATGAAGATATGCTCTCTTGCTCCAGCCCTGCACAGACATATTGAAGATCAATAGGGGAAGCATCGATGGGATCACTTTGTTCATTGAAACTACTCAATCGAGGCGTTGAACTGTCAGACGTGTACAGCTCAGATGGTGGTCTCAATTGAGTGGTTTCAAAGTCCAGAGTCGTAGCGAGCAGCTCGTCCTTCTCCCGAATCACATTATCCTTCAATTCAAGAGAGTGGTCCAAACATGTCTCACAGAAGTTGGAAGGGTCGGTTCTAATGAACTCATCTTTCACTTTTAAATCGGACATGTTAGGTGAGTGAAGTAGCTCAGTATGACCGATCACTTCGTGTGCTTCTTGAGCATTGACCTGGACCATACTTGAGATTGATTCCAGGGGAATTTGGGTTGTGCTCTCATGAATCTCATCCCAATACTTCTCAGCTTCCAATTCAGTGCAGTACACACTTGAGATGGGATCGCTTTCCTTACATTCTAAATTCGGTTGAGGTTCGAATAAACTAACCTCAACCTCATCATTGAGATCCTGTGTATCATGTAAGGAAAGTGTGTCATCATCACTGTATTTGAAAGACACCCATGTATCTCCATCATTGTTTTGAACAGTCAGTGAGATCGACTCATCGGGGAGTTGAACCGTATGCTCATTAATGGAATCCAACTCCTCATTCCAAATTCCAGATTTTGTCAAAAGCGAGTGAGGATCACTTTCCTTGCATTGTATTTCTGGATTGGATTGTAGTTGGGATGAGCGAGCTTCCTCTATCCTTTCAAGGCGCGAATTGAGTACTTCTAATGATTTTATCATTTTCACAACATGCTGGTTGAATTGTTCTAGATTAAAACATGAATCCTCTTGGATCGTTTCTGGTTGGTTCTCAATGGTAGGGTATCCAAGAGAATAATCATTACATGTTGTTGCTTCATCTTCCCAACATTGATGGTTCCACTGATTAGACTCATACGGATCATGTGTGGGAGAATCTGATGGTTGGTAATACATATTATCACTCATAATATAATCACGCATTGTTTTCTTTTTCTCAGATGAGTGATAATAATTCTCACTCTCATAGTTATGATAACCCCAACATTCACGTACTGTCTTGTTAATCCGTGGGGTGTAATTGTTCTCCTGCATATGATCACGTAAGGACTTCTTAATCGGTGGAGCATCATGTTTCAATTGGTTGAAGTAATTTTCAGAAAATATTTGAGGCATAGGCTGTTTTCCATCATTATCTTCATACATCAAAAAATTTTCCCAAGATTCCTTAGCTATCTCAGCACATATACGTTCCAACTCTTGCATAGTAAAACTCTAATTCTGAATCTAATCCTAAGAATAAAATAATCCTACAGCAATATGAGATCCAGAAAAAAGAGAAAGAATTTAGAAAGAAATTACCGAATTAAAAGTGTATGTCAGGATCCTACAAAACAGGAAAACAAGTTAGTTTCTAGAAAAAAGAAAAAAAAAAAAAAAAAAACTAAAAACTAAAGTTAGAAAGGAAATCCTAATCTTAAACTAATCCTAAGACTAATTAATTTCAAAAAATCGTAGCCGTCAGTCCCCGGCAACGGCGCCAAAAACTTGTTCACTCCCCAAGTATAGGGTTGTGATGTAGTAATAATCTCGGTAAGACCGAGGTCGAATCCACAGGGACTGAAACCTGTACGTGATCTGAAACCAACTAGAACTAGAACTAGAATATGATGAAATCTAAATCAAATAATTTTGAGGAATAATGGTGAAATAATAATATAAAATTTAAGGAATTCAGAGATAGGAAACTAGGGATTCAGAGGATCCACTTGTAGAGATCAGGGAGAACTACTCTTGATTCATGAAATCAACTGAACTGCCATTGATATAGTTTTCAAGAGATGAAGGGTATATGAATTAGAATGGATTCCATCACCACACCATGCCCAAGAGACGATGGTAAACAACAGAATTAAACTAATTACCAACCAATCAACATGCCATGAAGGTTAGGAAGGGTACCGTCATCCAACCATGCCCAGGAGACGATGGTGAACAACAGGGCTTCCTGACGTCATAAACATAAAAAGGGAAAAAGGAAATACTCAAAGCCATCGCAGACTCATTGTAATTTCAGTCACAACCAATCATTGAAAACTAAAAGTATTCCTTTAATTAAACTAAAATCAATCTCAATTCAGTATAAACAAAAGGCATAAAATAGTGTCTCCCATCATGCTACAAGCTTCACCTCTTAGCCCTAGCTAAGAGGTTTAGCCGCTCATGATGAGGCTAGAACACATCAGAAGAAACCAAAACAAAATAAAATAAAATTATAAAGAAAATTAGAAACTCTATCTGTCGTTGCTCCACGTCCTGGCCTTCAAGCTCTCCAGCTGTGAATGATCCTCTTCCAGATCCTCCCTCCTCTCTTTCTTTTCTTCTCTTTTATAGGCAAAGAAGGTGCTGTGGAGAGCTTCTAATCGTGCGGAAGCAAGAGATTTCTCTGTTTACGCAGCAAAGAGAACTTCACTTGTACTGAAGTGTTGGTGGGCCCACTTCAGTTGACCTTTACGAAATCCACTCCATCCATTGTCTGGCCCTCAGAAATTCGACCACAGAAGGGTGGTTTTGATTGCCCGTTAGCGCGACCCGGGTACAGAATTCTGCAGAAATCGGTGCAGGGCCGTCTATTTGGGACCGTTGAACCCGACACGTGTGCGAGCATGAATGCACAGAGTCAACATGGTTTTGACTAGATCGCGGCCTTCTACGTGATGGACGGTTCAGATTGTACGTTTGGACCATGAGTGGGGCCCACAACCGTCCGAAAATTCCACGTTTTCCGGACGCAAAAATCACGCTACGTAACTGTTTACGCTGTTGAAATCGGTGGGCCCTTGATTGAGGTCGGTTGGGAAATCCAAGCCGTCCATTCAGTTCGTCTTGAAAAACCGTTCAGAGAGGGCCGGTTTTGGATCGATTTTTGGTGTGGCCCACGGGTTTCCTACTCAGTCGTCCGTACTGCGTTTGTGCGGCTAGAAATCGAGCTTCGTTGTCTTCTTCTATTCCGTCACCTAGGTGCGAGTTAAGCCCTCCCTCTGCACTCCATGGACGGTTCAGATGGTTGATTTGGATGAAGGGTGGGCCCCACTGTGTAAGATCAGCGGTCGGTTGCGTCTGCTGTTTTGAAACAGAGACGGAGAAGGAGTCTTCGGTCAGCGCAACGCTGACCGACTCTCCTTGTTCGGTGCGGCGCGGGAGTGCACCGCCTGTGCACTCCCACATGTACATGTGGGACCCAAAGTGATGCGTGTGAGAAATCTTCACCATCCATTCACTGCATCATTGAATTTAAACCGTCGGGACCAACTTTGAAGCATGTCCAGGTACTAGGCGGGCCCCAGTTCACCGATCTATGGGCTGATCTGTCTGTTGGCCCACTTTTGTAAGGATCCAGGTGATGAAATTTGACATGTACGGCTCATTTGTGGTCCTCAGGTGATGTATGAAATTCGGGCCGAACGGATGGTGGGAACCCCGCGATCTTGCATTCTGGACCAGTTTCAGGCCACTTGAGCTTCATTTTCTTGATTTTTGCGGATCTCTGGTGTGTAAATTTCTTAATCTTGGTCCCTTGGAGTCCGTCCCTTGCTCTGGTGACTTTTAAAATGTTAAATCCATGATTTAAACTCCCTTTTTTAGTTCATGCTTGCAAATACACTCTGCATCACAAACACGATAAAAGCGGGCCATTAAACGGCATCATGTTCATAAATCCAAGTAGTAACTAGGGTCTGATATACAATATTTGACCCTTAACACCCATCGATTAAAACGACGGCAGACTTCTGCCTACTCCACCACATATGCACGTACAACGTGTATCCTAGGTGGAGCAACCGTACAGAATGCACTCGTTTAATGGTAGACTTCCTGTACAGAGCTGGACAGGGAGACAAGTTGTGTCTGCCTATTTTCGCCCTGTCACAAATAATCAGGATTGCACGCTCTACTTGGGGAGATGCCTCACTCCCATTCGGCCGACTTATCTGCAAGATTGCTCGTAATTTCGGTTTCAGACTAAATATGGACAATCTTTCACCCATCCACTTCATCAGTGAGACTGCACTCAACAATATGGGCATCGGCCCTAGGCAACGTCAAGCCCGACTCGATGAGTATGGGGATGAAATAGAAGAAGAAAGTGAAGAGAAAAAAAGTAGTGAAGAACATGAAGGAAATGAAATAGAGGAAGGCAGTGAGGAAGAAGGAAGTGAGGTGAAGGTAGTGCCGATGAAGAGGGAAGTGAGGAGGAAGAGCAAGAAGAGGAAGAGGAAGCCCAAGACTCAAATAAGGGGACCTCCTACTGCTGCACATGAAGACCGCCATGATCAAGTTACCTTAGAAGCCCGCATGGCCAAGATTGAAGAGAACCAGGCCGCCCTGAGACAGGAGGTCAATGAGAATCAGGCTTATCTGAAATAGAAATTCAAGAGAATGTCTCGCACTCTGAAGACCCTCCTATGCTATATGCAGGATAAGGGTGTACCTCCACCTTCACCAGAGTCAGAGGATAGTTATGTGTTAGAGTTGTCTTCTGGTTTTTTTTTCTTGTTTTTACTTTGTAATAACCTTGGTAGGCTTAGTTAAATGTTAGAGTAGTTGGTGTTAAAACTTTTGCTAAATTAGCTCACATGCATTCTCTGTCATGATTCATGTAATACTACATCTCATGAATTGTGACAATTTTGATTAAATGAAATGCATGAAGCTTCTTTTGAATTGAATTATGAAGGATGTTTGGAAAAGTAGGTAATATTATCCTAAGCTCACACATGTTGCACCCTATGTTGTATATAGGGAATGCCTCCTAAAAACACTCGGAACATAGTACATCTCGCACTTGGCGGATCGATTGACGGGGCACCTCCCCTGAGCGATAGCCATACGGACCCCAGCTTGGGTCTAGATATCGAGAAAATGTCGGATTCACAGCCGACCACTGACCCTGCAAATGGGCCAACACCCAATGCATCACCGGTTCTGAGACCGAACCGTGCGTCTTTGTCGATGCCACACATACCTCAGTCGGCTCCTCCTCCTGATAGGTTGGAGCAGATGATGTTCCTAATGCAGCAACAACGACAGGTCTTGGCCACGATAGCGGGGGCCATTGCCCAAAACATGAACATGGTCCCGCCTACACCACCAGTGCAGCCCACTGGAACTATGAACACGAGTGGCTTGTTGGAACGCTTTCAGCATTTTCGCCCTCCTACATTTGCGGGTACTCATCGACCCAAGGAGGCAAAGTATCGGTTGGATTGTATATCCAAGATGTCGAAGCCATTGCACTGTACTAAGGAAGAGTAAGTAGAGCTGGTTACTTACATGTTTGAGAAGGAGGCTAGTCTTTGGTGGGACAGCATCCTACGAACCGTTCCCACAGGATACGTGTGGACGTGGGACGCGTTTGAAACTCATTTTCATGGAAAGTACTTCCCCCTCACTTACCGTAATGAAAAGGAGGGTGAATTTCTTCACCTCCGACAAGGGGGAATGACGGTAGCTGAATATGAGAACCATTTCACAGAGCTAGCCAAATATGCTCCACTGATCCTACTAGACGAGCCGATGAGAATGCGGCGATTTTCAAAAGGTTTACGGCCCGATATCTGCTCTATGATGTGTTGCGCTAGCATTCCCAACTATGCTGAGCTAGTGAACATGTCCCTGCGAGCCGAGCAGGATGGCGAGAGACTGTCCCAGACACGTGTGCCCATGGGCCCACGACTTTGGCCTGAATTGCAGAACTGACCATTCCCTGGCAAGAGGCCACGTGCAGATTCGCCTCCCAGGCTAATGGCTCCACCGACCCAATAGAGGCGATCAGATCTTTGGTGCGTCTACTGTAAGAAGACGGGCCATAACGACCCCTTTTGCTTTACCAAGATGAGGGACAATGGGTTTACGCCGCCTCAGAAGACCAACCGCCAGCCACCACAGGTTATATCAGCTCCACCTCTACGATCGACACCGCCAGCACATCCATTTTACCGACCACCCGTACCTCGAAATAGGCTACCTTAATGACCTATGGCAGCACAACAAAATCGTCCACAATAAGCTCGTGTATATGCACTAGCTGATAGAGCATCAAAGATAGCAACTACAGTACCATTAGCTTTCGAAGTCACTGCCCATATCCAAGGTACACCAGTTTTCCTATTGGTGGACACCGGGTCCACTATTTCGATAATATCGTACTCTACAGTCAAGCGCTTAGAGCTGAACACTGCCCCTATGGTTCAGGTGAGAGTCCTTACCGTAACAGGGACCTTCTCCGACGATACTAAGCTTTGTAAAGGTTGCCCGATAGACTTAGGAAGCAGAACTGTGTGCATTGACCTGATCGTCACCCCACACTGAGTGAGAGGCTACTTGGGAAACAGAAGTCGAAGTCCGTAAGAACTACCCTCATATCCTCAAGGAGTACGAAAAGGTACTAATTTCGGGGACAAAATTTTTCTTTAAGGAGGGTAGATTGTAACGTCTCTGAAAATCCATACAAAGACCCGAGTACCACCTCAGGCAGAAAGACCTAAGGATCGTATTCTATAGTAATTCAAACAGAAATTAGTTAAGTATTAAACTAAATTAACCGGTGTATTAGCTTGAACCACTATGTATACAAACGGTAAGACCAAAAACCATCGAAATCACTGGCTTAACACAACTTAAAAACCTAGGAGAAATCCTAAAAGCCTGTTGCGCTCGGGAGTACATTGAAACTCCGTATCGGATCTGTACCGCACGTCGAAAGTTCGATGACCGCGAAACTATAGGTTACATCTGCCTTACTGGGCTTGACAACCATCATGGGAATCGAGCCCAAATAGTGTCCCGAAACGCTCAACTTGAGTCTTGAGCAAAGTGTGTAAGAAACGTGAATACCTTTAGAAAATGTAATGAAACTTAAATAAATTAGGCCATTGGCTTGCGAGCAAAATTGAAGATTTCATACCGTTAGTTTCTGACCGAACTTCACCCATGGATCAGGGAAATTTCCCTGCACATATCTGTAAACTTGTGGCCCTAATCGAGTGACAACGACCGTTGGTCTGACACAAGTCCTTCACAGTCGATCGGCCTATCCAATCGCGTTGAAACCACATACTGGCATAGATCCATCATCAGGGAACTTACCCTACGTTGTTAGTGAGTAGTGGACCTCCAGATGAACCCCATTCGTCAAAAACAGTCTCCCTTTGTATGTAAATCAGGTATACCATGGCCCTGGGGCCATTTACACAAGTTCTGGGCCTATATAAAGCCCTTAAACCACCCCATTTTCATTCCATACGAATTTCTCTAACCCTATGAGAGAGAAGAGAGAAAAGAAGAGAAAAGAGTAAGGAGAGAAGAAAGAAAGAAGGAGATCGTTGCTAGGATTCTTCCCCACTACTCCACGTGTTGTTTCACCTCCCCACTGTCGCTACACGAATCTTTCCACCTACGATTTGGGTAAGAAATCATAACCCTAATCTTAATTTAGGAATCTAAATAGAGTAATCGATGAAATAACTAACCTATTTCATTTCTTAGGTGCCCGTTGTTCCGTTTCGGGAACATAGGATTCGAACCACGTCCGAATCGAGTATTCTAACGAAAGGTGCAGACTATAAACGTTTAGGTTATGGTTTTCAAAGCTTTCAATGTTAGCAATGATTTATGTCTGACTTGATTGTTGTCATATGATCTTAGTTACAACGTTTTCGATAAATTATACATGTGTGAACTATGTTGAATATAAGATGCATTCCATGTATTTGTTGAAATGTTTGAATGAATATGAAATTGTGATATGTGCCGTCATGACTACAAATGTAAGATTCATTCTTGTTGTATGTATCACGATCTCTTTGTGTAAGGAATTGCTATAGTTCATGTCGTAACTAATCTAGTCTATGTATTTAGTGATGTGTGTTTAAGTGTTTGATAAAATGTCTGAATGAGAAATTGTTGATGGATTGTATTTATCAAGGGTATTGAGATGGGATCCTCAAATACCTTATCCATATGTATAGTTTCCTTCATGTAAATCTTAATTTTGTCTACGCGATTTATGGATGAAATGCAAATATTTGGTAACATGTTCAATGTGTTTGATGAAAGGTTCAAATGAGGAATTGATTGGAATTGTTTGTCAAATGCTGATATGATTTTTCACATGTATTTGCATGATACGTTTGAGTAAGATTGGGACTACAACGTGGTCCAGGCAATTGGTAATGATTCCCATTTGAGTGGCTGAACTAGCTTCGCCACAGTAGATACGTTCGATGAATCTGGGTCGTACGACAATTATCGACAGTGGTTAGGCCACGTGGAGTGCTTATGTACTCAATGTCTATTAATTCGGCGTATGCCCGTACTAGTTGAACCCGTCAAATAACCCGATTGGCCTATTGTGTGTTTACCATGTATGGACACTGCTGCTTGAATCTAAGGTACCACTTACCAATGTAAAGACCCGTTTCAACCATGGTACCACGATCCGCTAAGACTCATGAGCCGAACATGGTGGTATGGGACACCGTGGTTGAGCTATCGGCCTACGCTGAGGTGACGAGACTCCTCATGGTGACCAGTGATCAACCCAAACTTGTGAGCTGAATATGGTGGTATGGGACACTGTATTCGAGCTGTCGGCCTACGCTGAGGTAACGAGCCTCCCCGTAGTGACCGCGAGTATAAACTATTATTTTTTTTTAAAATTTGTCTATCCACTGCTTGTCATTAGGGGTGATGCCCTACAACTTGCCTGTCGTATGTGATTAACTAGGATTGACGACCCTAGATGGATCCTTCGGTTTGGGTTAATGATATAAAGGGAGGTACCTTAGCTTCCCAAATCTGCTGTATGAATAAGCCTAATTAAGTACTTGGCTAACACAACTATGTACCGCATTGTATGTGCTTTGGCGAGGAAGTTGCACGTTTAGGGAGTTTATCATGTACGAACGGTTAACGGAGTCGCTTTTGAGGGAGCTTTGTGTAAGGGCATGCATCATTACTGCACACCATCCCTGCATTAATAAGAGTAGCTAGGAAGTGATTGTTGTACTGCTTGATTGAATTAATAACATGTTAACCTTTACCTTATAGTACCACTGAGTTGATCACTCACTCCCACTCTGGGACGGTGTTTTAAAACACCAACCAGACTGTTGTAGATGCAGGTGGCGACGAAGTCTATACAGCTGAGTTGGACTTCATAGATGAGGAGGAGGAATTCTCCTATGTTCAGCTATTAGGCGGGTCTGCGTAGACCTTGTACTGATTCAACAGGATTATAAGGATACATGGATTAGTTGAACATGTACATTTTGATATTTTGTAAATTTTGATACAATACATGTTTATATTCAGCCCAGTATCACACTCATACGTATATATATATATATATATATATATATATATATATATATATATATATATATATATATGTGTGTGTGTGTGTGTGTGTGTGTGTGTGTGTGTGTTTCAGACTTCCGCTTGCCAAATTTAATTATCTTTGGAGTATGATATGTTGTTTTAGTATAATACCACTCATGTTTAATACATTAATATACACAACATTTAAACATCATTATCCATGTTGCATAAGTGATGTGCTGGATCTCAGGAGTTGAGCTTTGATCGACCCTCAAAATCCGGGGCATTACAGTAACTTCAAGTGATCAAGATGGAATGTTCATAACATGACTTCAAGACATGTTTTTTTACTAAGATAAAGACCTTCCTGAAGTTCAAGTTAAGAAGTAGATCAAGATGAAAAGTTCACCTTCAAGATAAATTCTACTTCAATTCTACTAAAAGATTAAGCTCCATCTTCAAGCCCTATTGAAGATTCAACTAGAAAATCAAGCTCCAAAAAGTTCAAACTACTTCATGTCAGTCTTTTTAGGTAAAATTGACCCTACAAAGACTTTAGGCTTAGGTCCTTTCAAAACATAATCATATATAGGTTTTTATGCTTAATAAAGGCTAATCTTCGATTAGTCTAGACTTAGGTTCAACTAGTCTAAGCTATGGCTCAACCGGTCTAAGATATTTTCGACTAGTCTAATTTCAAAATGCGGAAAAGTGGATTTTTTCGTTGCTTCCTCGTCCAGTTTAGCAAACTGCTTGATTAGTCGATGGTTGCTCGACTCGAAGTCCAACAACTAAATTTAGCACCCTTGACCAGTCGAAGAACTGTTTTATCTGATTGTGCTTAAAATTTAAAAATTCGTTTCATCTTAGACGAGTTGAAGCAATAAAATTTCAAACTATAAATAGAGGACTTCTCTCAATTCGAAATTACCAATTAAAAGCTGAGAAAAGCCTACATCTAGAGAGAGAAGCCCCCATTATAGTGAAGCTAGTGCATGGTATTTTAATTAATATATTTTTTAATAGCTTTTTGTTTTAATTCCTATATTTCTTTTTTATGATCTTACTTTATAAAGAGAGTTGATACTCTTCTTCGAGATTTAGAGGAATTCAAATAAGTAGCCTCCAGTTTGAATCGATTTAAAATCTATCTAGAACCTAGAACCCTTGTTTATGTGACTGGACATTGAACAATCTACTTCAAGAGAAGCGGTTCTACAGGCTACATCAAGAGATACGTCTTCAAGGTGAAGATAAGTACAATCTATCTTTGTATTTTGGTTTCTTTGAGATAGCCAGAAAATCTCAATTGCTATTTGTCTGAGATAGCCATAAAATCTCAGAAAGGGGTTTTTATTTGTGATAGCCCTTCTAAAATCACAACTGTACAAGGTTTTAAGGTGAACCTGTGATAACATTGGTTTTAATGAAAGCCAATATTACGTGGGTTGTGATTATTGAGAGTGGAGTAGGTGTGGGTACACACCGAACCACTATAACTCCTGGTGTCGTGGTGAATGTTTAATTTTTGTATCCATGGTGAATGATTATAATTTTATTTCTACACTAGTGGTGAATAATTGTAATTTTATTTATGCACTAGTGGTGAATATTTGTAATAGATAGCTTTATTATCTCTTGCTTGGTTTGAAATCTTGAACCTTACAAACGTTCATGAATTTAGGATTGGGTTTTGAGTTAGTGTTGGATGTCACTTTTCTCGGCTCATGTCACGCCCCAAACTCGGAAACCGGGCTCACAAAATTCCCGATCGCCGAATCCGGCGCCGACAGCCTCCGTAGAACCCCATTCTCGGCTCCTAGCGCCCATACGCCAAGTTCCGATCCTGGGATGCTACAAGGAAGATTTTCAACATCAGTTTAATTTGTAATAAGCATAACCAAAGGCATAACCCACAAACAACAACCAAAAACTCCATCATATTCCCACTATGATAAAAAACTTTATAAGTATAATGAACATAAAGGGAAATACAATGAGAATGGACAAAAGCTCCAAAAAGATCTGCTCTGAGCTCTTGCCTCAGCGCTGCTGCGTCCTCGCGTCACCTGCACGCAACGGTTGTGCATAAGCTTATAGAAAGCTTAGAGGGTGGTGAAACTGTGTGCGCAAGGTAGTAATGCAGACATGCAGTATCAGAGTAATGCGGAACATGTTGATGAATCCATGAATACTACTAGCCGTACCAAGGCTATGCAATGCAAGCCATGAAAGATGTCGGCCATACCAAGGCCATGCGATGCGAAATACAACTCAAGCATACAAATCCTCATCTAAGTCCACATATCAGTACAACTCAAAATCTGGGATATCACCGGGGTCTAGTACACTCTAAACCAGATTGCCGCCCCATCGCGTGCAATAAGGTAAGTAGAAGAGACCTCACTACCCGCCTGCCAATATCGGGTGTGGCTCGTCGATAGCGGACCCATTCCTCGAGCTGGTCAAACTCAGCTTAGCATTGCCCCCTCCTCTCGGGCAGGTAAGGCGGCACCCCCTTCTAACCGACCACGACAGTGGAAAGCGCGGCCTTCTGGTAATCGGCCCTCGGCGCTCGTGCACCCACTCGGTCTAGACGTTGGAGCAACCTCTTGGTACCATAAGGGTTTAGGGACTTTCACCCAGGGATATCTATAGCACCCCATGTAGAACAAAATTTTCGGTATCCAATCCTGTCAACCACGATACACCTATGGAGGCTACAACCCTGATGTCGCTAGGGCGTACGGTAACCATGTCACACGGTGCGAAATGCATGAATCACACTATCCAGTCATGCAGCAATCCTGCGCGTCTCGTGCGCTCATGTGGGGCAACACCGCCTAACCGGGAGCCCCTAAACAATCTGTCTGAAGGCATATGCTATGATCAGTCACTTCTCATATCAAGCATACATATGATGCGTATGATCATGAATCATGGAACTATACTAAACATGTTCTATGGGATAGATGCTGTTCATAAGGAGATGGGCCTAGACGACCTACAAGTATGGGCCTAACAATGGGCCCTAGGGAGGATCAGAATGCGGACATTTAACCAACATTATTCTACAATGTGGACGTCAAACCAACATTGCTCCCAAGGCATTACCCGTCGTAAACATCATTACATAAATCATGTTGGGATCACACATTGCAATGGACCTTAGGTACATCCCATTGGGCCTTAAATACATCAAATGGGCCATATCACATGGGCCTTACATTCATCAAATGGGTCGTATTAATGAGCCTCACCAATGGGCCCTAAGTACATTGCAATGGGCCATAACCCATGGGCCCTAGAATGCATCAAAATGGGCCTCGCAACATGGGCCTTATATATATCAAAGTGGGCCTCAACCACGGCTACAAATACATCGAATGGGCCTCATAATATGGGCCCTACATCCACATCAAAGTGGGCCCCAATGATCTACCACAAATACATTAAGATGGACCTCAAAACATGCCAAGGTGGGGTCCACTTGGACTTTAGATCTGTTTCATTCTTTAACTCATGCCATAAAATGGCCCTTCAAAATGGATAGACGAATTAGATGTAACAAAGACATCATGGTGGGGGTCCACATGAGGGTCCACCATAAAGTATATTACCTAATATAATATAATATATTTGTATATATATACAATAATATATATATATACAATAAATATATATAAATATATATACATATATATATATATACACACCCCTGCGCACCCACGCACACACCCACACGCACACATGTGCATGCACCCACGCACAGACACACGTCCACACACCCACACGCACACATGCATGCACCCACGCACACCCACCGTCCACTGGACAGTGGGAAAACATGTATCACAGCGGGCTCCACCGTCCAGCGGACGGTGGAGAAAATACATAAATCACTGTGGGCTTCATGTGGGGCCCACCTTAATGTTTATAGGCCATCCAGGCCATCCATAAGATCACCCCGGCCTAGATGAACGGTGAAAATAAATTTCACCTTGATCCAAAACTTCTATGGCCCACAGAAGGGTTTCAATGGCAGAGGTACAATCCCACTGTTTTCTTTGGTGTGGGCCATCCGAGACCCAGATCAGCCTGATCTTTGGAGGGGACCCACCTTAGGAGGTGGCCCACCCAATGAACGGGATGGATGACACATATACATCATGGTGGGGCCCACGGTAGGAGCCGTGGGTGGCTGCCAGCCTGCCGGTCTGCCACGGTCAGCGCAGGCAGCGCCTGCGCCCTCTGGCGTGTCAGCGGCAGCAGGCGGCTGCCTTATCCTTTAAAAAAAAAAAAAAAACCGTTTTTCCGCGGTTTTTCTCGTGTGGGTCCCACAATAAGTGAATCCACCCCACCCAGTGGCCACCATGGCTCAATACAAGCCAAACAAGCCCAATATTGAGCATTTTACGGTGTATGGAAAATCGGGGAGTATTTCAATGGTTACCATGCTGTTTGTCGTGCCATGGCCCACCAGAAAGTCGGTTTGGTCTCATTTTTCGGCTCAATGCCTAAAATGATGTGGAGAATAGAATGGATGGTATGGATTAAGTCCATACAATAAGGTGGGGACTACATGAACACCCACCCAAGTTTGTAATGAAACTAATACATTTTACATTTTTTTTTTGTAAAACGTCCAGCGTCCAGGGACGCTGGACGGTTTGGGTGTAACGCATACACAAGGTGAGTCCAGCTTAGATGGGCCATCAACACATGCATAAAGTGAGGCCCCATTTGTAAATTTCTTAGATATAATACATGCTTCATGGTGGGGTCTATCCAAGTGGGCCACACGGCCAAAACATCACACAAAAATATATAAAAAAAAAAGAGAAGAGAGAGAGATAGAGAGTGGGACACGCTTGTGATGGAGGGACCTCGACATTATGGGCCCTCCCTTGCAATAAATCATACATCAAGTGGGCCCTAAAGCATGTGGGCCCATCAAAATTGAGACTCAACGATGGAGATCATTTCTCCACCAATATGGACGGTCTAGATGACCTATCTAAAGCAAGGAAATAAACATCATGATGGGGGCCATGGAGAATGGCCCCATCATGGAATGATCATGATGATCAAAGCAGGACATCGGCCACATCTTAGGGTCCCAAGTGAGATCCAAACCATTGATCGGTTGGCCTCACTTGGCCCATCTTAAAAATATGAAAAACTACTCTTATCAAGCACCCACCGTTCGATCTTCTTGCTCCTATGGGTTCCTTAGCTCCTTAGCTTCAATTCCAATGGAGGAGATGAGGAATGGATGGCTAGGATGGGAGATCTTGGGATGGAAAGGTGGGCCACACTTGGAGTTTGAAAGAGAGAGAGAGAGGCTCATACGTATGGAGGGTTTTCTTGGAATGAGATTTGGAAAAGAGAGAGAGACTTGTAAAGGGAGAGAGAGATGGGTGATGTTTGATGGAGTGATGAATGTGGGGTTGATGGGTGTAAGAGCACCTTTTTGACTTTTGGGGTAAAAGGTGTAAGAAAGGCATAGGCTTGTAAGAACTTTTTGACTTTTGTGGTTGCTTGGAAATGGATGAAAAGTGATGGATTGATGGGATTGATTGATGGGTGATTGATGTGACATCTCGTTGAGATCCTCTTGAATTTCGCAATGCGGGGCATTTTCCTCACACCGAATGTTGGCCCACATCTCCTGGCCAAAGTATCGCCTCGGCGCGCGAGTCGCGGCATCGGAACTGCAGCGACGGCGTGGTCGTAATGGTACAGGTCTCGGGTTGAGTCGAATCAGATTAACGACGTGTGAATCAAGGTCGCGCGTAACGCCGGTTAAGGGTCGAAGGTTGCCGGAATTCGACCGGAAAGACCGCGGGAACCTACAGAACGGTATGGTCTAAGATGCGGATCTTACAGCTCATCCTCGATGCATTGTGACTCTTTGGATTCTTCTAGCTCGGGTGGGACTCAAAATGTGGTCCAGTCAATCAGGGGCAATTCTTACCCCTTAAACGAGTCCTTTTCAAATAGCTCAGTTAGGATCATTCCGCTCATTTGATCCTCCACGGTGGATCTCAGCCTGCCCACCGGATAGATGATCCCTTCCCTGATGGATTTGATTGATGTGTGGATGAAGGGATCATCCTCCTCTTGCCGATTTTGCTCTCCTCCGGTACATCTGTGCTTTTGCATCTCACCCCTAGGAGGCAAATATTTCAGTCCTCTCATACCTTCATTCTCTTGATATTCGAGCTGATAATAAAAATATTGGTGCTCGATTGGAGAAAAGACATAGTTTGATCCGATGGGACATGCAAGAGGTATGCAATTCACAGTTTCAATCTTGAGACTATGGTATGGGATGTCCTCACCGGAGCATTGCATGTCTGTAACCGAGATATGTATCTCTTGATGGTTGGTTGCTTCTATTAGAAAAGTTTGTTTAGGATCATCCAAAATGGTTAGTGTCTTGTCTCTGAAAATGTACTTGACATTTTAGTGAAGAGTCGAAGAGATGGCCTCAACTCTATGGATCCAAGATCGATTAGGGAGGAGATGAAATGAAGTTATGATGTCGAAGACCTGAAAAGTGATGGTCGATGTTTTGGGACTAATCAAAATCTCGACTTCAATCTCTCCCTCGTCCTGTCTCCTAGAGGCGGGAACCACCCATCCTAAACTCTTCTCTGGAAGGATCGAGGACTGAGTAGAGCTAGTTAAAGCAGAATGTCCTTCCTGGAAAGTCACTGCATGATTGAAGCTGGACCTGATTTTGTCAGGGGATGCAGCATGTTGATTAGGGAAGGGGCATTTTTTTGAAGCATGATGGTTCGAGTAGGGGTCGGATGGGCAGATGGTGCCCCTTACAAGACAGAGGATGTATGGACTGGATTGATTGGGAGTGCCTCTTGTAGACTTAGGGGCATAGAGATTGGACTGACCGGAGATGCCCCTTGCATATCTAAAGGCACAGATATTGGACTGGTTGGGTATGTCCCTTGTAGAATTGGGGGCATTGGTGTTGGGTTGGCAATGATTGCATGGATGGATAGAACTGTATGACAAGGTGATTCCCCCTGAATGATATTAGTGGCAGGGGTGCCCAATGAGATGGGGCTTACTTGATACAGTGGCAGGGGATTTTGGAGGGTGTAATTGGTGGTGGCAACAGTAGGAGAGGTAACCACAATCGTTTGGTTATCAATTAGATCTTGGACAACATGCTTCAGGGTGAAACAACGGTCCATTATGTGGCCTCGGGATTGGTGGTATGCACAATACTCATTCTCATTATAGTTTGGTGGTAGAGGATTTGGTGGGGGCCTAAGCAGTAGAGGAGTAAGTATTTGCCTTTGGACTAGTATGGCTAGTATCTCGCTATAAGTTTGGGTTATCGGTGTAAACTGCCTAGGTTCCTGGGCCATCCCCATATGCTGACCATGATTGGGGTACTAGGGAATCTCCCTTTGCTGTTGTTGTTGTCATTGTCCCTCTCGAAGGGCGAATTGAGTATCTTGGGTAGAGGCGACAAGATTGTCTTCTTCTATTGGATGGAGGTCAGGAAAACTTCCGTTACTATTCTCATATTCGACATGCCTTCCTTCCATTATTTGTTGTACTGAGGAGGCTTGATGAGGCCACCAAGGGGAGATCGTCCCAACTCTTATTCCGTCTTCGACTTGTTCCTCGGAACGGATGAGTTGGGTAAATTGGCATATGGATACGAGACGAGATATCCAGAGATACTCAAGTTTGCCGAGTGGATGATCATGTAGATTTCCTCATCATCATCAATGGGTGTTTTCATTCTGGCGGCCATTGCCCGCCACCGTCCAACGTAAGCTAACAATGACTCATCATTCCTTTGCCTTAAGGCAACAAGATCCGCCCTTTTGGGTGCTACATTAAGATTGTACACAAAATGATCAATGAAAGCTTGGAAAAATTGTTCCCAAGTTTTAATTCGATGGTAGTTTAATGATGTGTACCAAACGCATCGCCTTTCAAGGATTTTTGAAACAAACGGATCAACGCTCCGTCATTACCTGTCATAGTATTAAGCTCTCCACAGAATGCTCTTAAATGGTCCATAGGACAACCTGTACCATCATATTTGTTGAATATTGGTACCTTGAAGTCTTGAGGTACCTTTGCATCAGGGAAGGGACAAAGATCTCTGAATTCGGTGGATGAGAGATCCACCCTCTGCTGTTTCTGTAGCTTCCTCTGCATCTTTTGCAATTGCTCGTGGAGTTCTTCGATTTCGGAGGGATTGGATGAGAGGGGTTTTGCCCCTTGGAGTTGACTGGATCTCCTACTAGGGAGAGGATGTTGGAATTGGATGAGATTCCTGGCTGTGGGAGGTTGATTTTGATAGCGGTTCTCATTACTGAGAGGCCGCTAGAAAGGATTCTCGGCTATAAAAAAATTAGCCTTTAAGGTGACTTTCATTTTAGAGAGGATGCTGAAAAGTTGAGATGATTGGGGCACTAGGCGATGATACTTGTATGGTTCGGGCAGCCTCCCCTTCAATACATTAGGCAAGAAGGTCCTACAAAGCCTTGAAATTTCTGCCCACATCGGCCATGGATGCAGTGGTTGTTGTATTACTAGTCATGAGCTCAGGTGATCCGGGGGGTGCCTTTTAGGTGCAATGGTTTTTTCTTCCTGGTTTTCTATGGCACTTCTGGATTGGTCAAGCATGAGGTGAGCAGAAGCCTTGAATCGATGTAAGCCGAAGATCGATGCTCATCCTTTTTTTTAATGCAAGGTATGAATGCAAATGTTTATATGTAGAATATTCCCTAAGATTATATTACCAGACTATTTCGAGTCGGGTCTCAGCTAGTACGAGCTAGCAAATTTCCAGTGGAGTTGTCATTCTGTGAACGCTGGAAAATCGGCGCCCATGCTTGGCTCTTGTTATGTTTTGTTTTGCTTTTTGTTTGTGGGGGTGATTTGATTGATGTAGATTTCGAGTCTCCACTAGCCACTTAATCCAAAATCCCGCAGTCAGCTAGAACTTGCAGAATATGTAAAGCTAGAGAGTCTGAAAACTCCCTTGCTTTCAATTGACTCCTGGTCCGCGATCCGAGATTTTGAGTAAGAGACCTCGATTACAAAGAGGGATGGCATTAGGCACCCTCTCTGCCTGTACACATGTACGGTCTCTACTCTGTGTGGTAAAGTAATCTTAAGGGACAAATGATGTAGTTGAAGTGGGGACTAGGCACACTCGGATTTTTAATGTAGCAAGATCCAGGATTCCTGCAAGCTACAGAGCATACGTCCAAAGAATGTCTAGAGAAGCGGATGTAATGATGCTAATGTAATAATAAAAAAATGGACTAGATCACTATGAGTTTCTGATGTGACAGGATCCGATATACGGCAAGTCACACAGTATACATTCGATAGTAATCTAGAGTAGCAAGGGGGTTGAGAAGAGAGAAGATGATATGATGGATGCTTTAATGGAAAATGAGATGATATTTGGCTTGCTCTTACAATAGCTAGGACATGGAGTGCACCATGTCCAACCCGGGTGGGATTGTAGGATTGAGGGTGGCTTGGAGGTGGCTAGGGGAGGGCTAAAAGATCAGAGCTTAAAAGCATGGAGCTCCCCTTTACTCTCACTCTCTTTCTCTCTTTCTTACTCTCCCTTAGAAAATTTTAAGAATGTTCTTTCTTGGGTAGAAGTGTTGTGTGAAATGAAGAGAGGTGAAGGCTATTTATAGCATTTTGTGATGGCATTTTGGTAATTGTTAGGTTTGTGAAGGGTAAAAGCTGACATGGCAGCTTGTGAATGGTTGAGGAGAGAGAAATGGCATGTGGCATGCTCTTATAAGCTCTTGGAGTTTGGTAAAATGGTAAATATGGTGAACTACGGGGGTAATTTCATATGAAAGTTAACTTTGGGAGGGGGGAAAACTGTGTACTCATAAGGGACACCTGTCGGATAAGGAGCGTCACTCCAATTACCACCGGCGGTAGTCCAATTACCTCCTAAGCTGGGTTCTCTCTGGGTTTTGGCCGGTGGGCTTGCTTCGGTGTTTTGGTTCGGTCCAAAGTCTATTTTTGGAGTTTTAGCTCAAAATGATTGGATGCATTTTAGGGAATTGTACTGACTTGCATGTAAGCACTGGCTTGGGTGGTGGTCAGTGTTTAGATTAGGGTTTACACTAGGGTTAGAGTTCAGGCCGGGGTTAGGGTTCAGGCTGGGGTTAGGTTAGGGCTGGGGTTTGATTAGGGTTTCCCGGTTGTCTTTGTCTTCTCAATATTCTAGCCTGGGTGAGGTGTCTATGACAGGAAAAGTTGTGAAATTGCTGTCAAACTAAAAATTTAAAGAAAAAAATATCTTAAGTTAAAAGAAGAACTTGAAAATAATATTTTAGAAAAATCTCATCTTTCAGATTATTTTGAAAAAACAAAACTATACTTAAATTTCAAAACCTCAGAGTTAGAAAAACTCAGAATTGAAAATGAGATAATCTAAAACTTGAAGTTTCTTCCCTCTCAAGTTCTAAGGATACTTGGAGATATACCCACGGAGACCTAAAACTGAAAAAATTATTATCATCATCCAGAAAATGTGGTGATAAATCAGGTATGGGTTATATCAAAGATAACTCTCGAAAAAAGAAGAATTTATCTCCTATATTTGTAAAAGAAAAATCCTCAAACTCTAAAGGTAAGAACTTGAGAAATTTTAGTCGAAATGATTTTAAAAATCCAAAATCTTTTTCTAAAATTAATTCTAATATTATCGGCTATATAAATCAAAGATTTAATAAACCTCCTTTAGCTGAAAAAATAGTGGACTTACTCAAAGAGGTTCTTAAATCTAACTCAAATGGAATCGGAGTTAATAGACAATGGAGTAATTCCAACTCCCAAAAATGGAGAAAATCTAGTGAAACTCCTAAACCTAGAACTATATTGAAATGGGTTCCAAAGGTTACATGTCTTGTTGCCCACACAGCCTTCAAAGCCACTAGCCATTCAAAATGGTACCTGGACAGTGGATGTTTAAGACATATGACAGGTGACAAAGCAATATTCACCAACTTCAGACAAGCAAACGACGGCTCAGTTACTTTCGGTGATGAAAGCAACTGCAGAATCATAGGCCAAGGTACTGTTCAACTCTCTAATCTCCCTCCGTTTGAGAATGTATTGTATGTTGAAGGTCTAAAACATAATTTCCTAAGTATATCTCAAATTTACGATAACAAACATAGCGTGAAATTTACAAATCACGGATGTAGATATCAAATGAGAAGGGAAGTGTGATATTAAATGGTCGTAGGACTTCTGAGAATTGCTACATTATTAATGACTCATGCTCTTCTAATTTTTTATGTTACATGGTCCAAACAGACGAAATAGAACTATGACATAAACATCTTGGACATGTTAAATCTTGGACATGTTAACTTTAGATATATTTATAGCTTAAGCAAGAGAGATCATATTCGTGGCTTACCCAAATTAAAAAAGGTAGAAAAGATTTGTGGCGCATGTCAGATTGGCAAGCAAATCAGGAGTAGTCACAAGAAAGTGAACTCCTTATCTACATCTAAACCTCTTGAACTACTCCATATGGATTTGGTAGGACCAACAAGAATGGAGAGTAGAGGTGAAAAGAAGTATTTTCTGGTTATTGTAGATGACTTTACCAGATATACTTGGGTAGCCTTCTTGAGAGAAAAATCTGAAACTCTTGATGAAGTTAGAAGAATTCTAAAACGAATTCAGACTGAAAAAGAAGTACATGTGATCAAGATCAGAAGTGATCATGGTACTGAGTTTGAAAATAACAGTTTTGAGAAGTATTGTACAGACCATGGTATATCACATGAGTTCTCAGCTCCTAAAACACCTCAACAGAATGGATTATTGAAAGAAAGAACAGAGTGTAATAGGAAATGGCCAATGTAATTCTAAATAACATGAATTGACCGAAAAACTTACGGGCTGAAGCTATTAATACTGCTTGTTATATTATAAATCATGTGTATGTTAGAAAATAAAAGATAAAACAACCTATGAGCTATGGTTTAATAAGAAACCAACTGTTAAATACTTTCAAACTTTTGGAAGTAAATGTTACATTTTACGTGATCGGGAAATTTTAGAAAAGTTCGAAGCAAAGAGTGATGAGGGAATATTCTTGGGTTATGCTCTGAATAGTCGAGCATATCATGTTTTTAATAAAAGAGAAGTGATTCAGAAATCAATTAACGTTGTAATTGATGATCACCTAATCACACCTACACTAAGTCAAGATGATGATGAAGTCAACATTATTGACAAACTTGACTCTTCATCTAAATCAGATAATTCTGAATTAAGATCAGTTAAAGATCATCCAACTGATTAGATATTAGGTAACCCTCGTACTAGTGTTCAGACAAGAAAACAGTTAGAAAACATTTGTAATTATGTCTGTTTTACTTCCCAAATTGAACCGGTAAATGAAAATGAAGCACTTGCCGATGAAAGTTGGATTTTGGCTATGCAAGAAGAGTTAAATCAATTCGTTAGAAATGATATTTGGTATTTGGTTCCTAGACCTTTTGATAAACATATAATCGAAACCAAACGGATTTTTAAGAATAAATCTGATGAAATGAAAAATACCATTAGAAACAAGGCTCGACTGCTTGTACAAGACTACACTTAGATAGAAGGAATTGACTACGATGAAACCTTTGCACCAGTTGCACGCCTTGAATCCATTAGATTATTTATTTTAATTGCTTGCTATAAAAAATTCAAGATATATCAAATGGATGTTAAATGTGTGTTTCTATACGGTGATTTATATGAAGAGGTATAGTTGAACAACCTAAGGGTTTTGAAGACCTTAAACTCTCAAATCATGTATATCATCTTAAAAAGGCACTTTATAGATTAAAACAAGCTCCCACAGCATAATATAAAAAGTTGACAAAATTTTTGATCAGTCACAACTTTATCATGGGAAGCTTTGATAAAACTTTATTTGTCAAAAGATATAATCAACATATATCGATTATACAAATCTATGTTGATGATATTATTTACGGATCTACATGCTCTAATTGTCTATTGAGTTTCGTAGAATTGATGAAATTCAAGTTTGAAATGAGTATGGTTGGAGAATTAAATTACTTTATTGGATTACAAGTAAAACAACAAGAAGATGGAATATTCATCTCTCAAACCAAATATGTTTTGAGTTTAGTAAAGAAATTTGGATTTGAGAATGGAAAAAAGTTTGATACTCCTATGAGTACAACTCTCAAACTTTCTAAGGATGAAACAAGTAAAAGTATAGACTCTCGTTTATATCGAAGCATGATTGGTAGTCTTCTATACTTAACTACTAGTAGACCTGATATTGCTTTTAGCGTTGTAATATGTGCTTGATATCAGTTTGATCTTAAGGAATCTCATCTAATTGTTGTTAAACGGATAATTTGATATGTCGCAAGTATAGCTAATTTCGGTGTATGGTATCTGCATGATACAAATGTACAACTTGTCAGATATACCGATGCTGACTAGGCAGGAAACATTGACGATAGAAAATTTACCAGTGGTGGATGTTTCTACGTAGGAACTTGTTTAGTTTTCTGACTCAGCATGAAACAAAATTATGTATCTCTCTCAATTGCTGAAGCAGAATATATTGCAGCTGGCAATGTTAGCACCCAGTTGATCTAAATGAAAAGGATGTTAGCTGATCATGGGATTACGCAAGATACAATGATACTATATTGTGATAACTCAAGCGCTATTAATATTTCAAAAATCTCATTCAACATTCTCGTACGAAACATATCGACGTTCGATATCATTACATTCGAGAATTAGTTGAGGATAAGAGCATTTCGTTAGAATACATTCAGACAGAAAAGTAGCTTGTGGACATAATGACCAAACCGCTTGACAGGAATAAATATTCCAAATTATAACATGATATTGGTCCGTGTACTTTTAATTAATTAAATCATGTTGTTTATGTATTTTTATTATTTGTATGTTGATAATTTTTTTAAAAAAAAATGCAAAACATATAAATTTCAAAAATTTAAAAAAAAAAAACATATGAAATTTTCTAGCTACACGACGGGTTGAGGACCATACTCGACTGGTCGAAGTGCGCGGGTGGGCCTCTTAAAAGAGAGAAAGTCTCTTTTTCTTTCTCATTTCACTCTTCTTCCTCAACTAGCCTTGGCTCGACTCATCGAACCCATCTCCATAGAGTCTTCGTAAATGGTTTATTTTCGATTTCTTTATAGATTTGGGTTCCTTCTTGCAAGTTATTCTTCATTTTGTGATTGATTTGGATTTACGTCCTTTCAATAGAGGATTTTTGTGCAAAAATATGATTTAAGCCAAACTCATCTTTAATATCTTCTTTTGCAAACTCTACATGGAGCATCAGTCTAAGAGGAAGGCTACACGCAAGAGCCTTAGCGGCTCCTCCTCCCAGACGACTCCAATTAGGGTGAGAACCCTAAGAGCTCCCGAAGAAGATTCGGAGCATGTAAGGGATCTCCGCTCTAGAGATATTATTATAAAAAGGGCTGTGAATATTGATCACATTTCTCCATTCAAACTCTTACCTATTCTTTCTGTCATTGGTTGGGATAACATTTTGGGTTGGGGTAGAATGGCATACCGCTCCATAGCTCAAGGGATGTATACATCAATAGGGGAGCTGTCTCTTGATAACTTGACATTCTCTATTAATTTTAGAGAAGGGACAGCTCCGGTTGATAGGCACCTGATCTCATGATTGCTTGATGTGAATGCGAATGATGAAGGCATACCCATTGCCTCCCTTACTGATAGAATGAATAAATCTGAGCGAATGGAAATTACTCGTAAGCTATGTAGATTTAATGCTTATTGGAGTTCTGGTAATGCCCTCTGTGCCACCAGATGATTCCAAGATTCAGGGTACTTCATCGTATTTTTACATCAAATGTGTATCCTCGTTTCGGGAATAAATCTAAACTTACTCCCTTTACGACTCATGTCCTTCACGCCATTGCTTCTGACATTCGTATTTGTCTTCCCTCATTGATATGCTACTTGATTATCCAATTTCGTATTCATCTGGGTCATGGTTCCATACTTTTTTGCATATCTCATGACAACTCTTGCTATCCATTGCAACGTTGTCATTCTATCGACTGAGGCGCCTGAGTCCACTCTCCCATTTGATAATATGAATATTAATAAGACGAACCATGCATACCTTCTTGACCAGAGAGATGAGGATGAAGAAGAAGAGGCAAATGCACCATTACTTGATGACACATCTATGGATGATATCTTTGTAGAGCTGGAATAGGATGATGAAGCTAATCCTTACTATCAACCATCTCAGGTTGATGTTATTTTATTTTATGCTTGGGCTGTATAACTTTATACTATTTGTGTTAGATGATAACTCTCTCAAACTCCTATTTTAATCCTTGTTGATGACTTTATGTTAACTCTTAATTGTCATTCTCTATGCATTTTTCTCTTACTAGTCTACTATTTCTGCTGTGGTTTTTCACATGAGTATTCTTCCCTTTGTCATTTTGTGACAAAAGGGGAGAGAGATTTCTAATTTGATAAGTAGAATCAATGAAGTTATGCATTATATTGAATGTTGATATATGGATGGTTGTTGGGAGTTTTGTATTGGAATTGTTTTATTTGTCATAACACAGGGATAATCTCACATTGAGGGGGAGTTAAAATTTTGCTCAGCTGCATCTTCTACAACTTGGAAATCAAGCTGTTTGTATGAATGTTATTATGTTAAGTTTTTGTAACGAATTTGACAAAGGGGGAGATTGTAAGTGCTATAATGTATAAAACACACTCTTATTTGTCAAATTTCGATGAGACAAAACAGCTTATGATGTGGTTCACGCAATGAGAATCAAGATGAAAATTTTATGACATGACTTCAATGTGAATCAAGATAAAAAGTTCAAGAAGTAACTTCAAGTGATCAAAGATGGAAAGTTCATGACATGACTTCAAGACATGCTTTTTACTAAGATCAAGACATTCTTGAAGTTCAAGTCAAGAAGTAGATTAAGACGGAAAGTTCACCTTCAAGATAAATTCTACTTCAATTCTAGTAAAAGATTAAGCTCCATCTTCAAGCCCTATTGAATATTCAACTAGAAGATCAAGCTCCAAAAAGTTCAAATTACTCCATGTCAGTCTTTTCAGGTACAATTGACCCTATAAAGACCTTAGGCTTAGGTCCATTCAAAACATAATCATATATGGGTTTTTATACTTAATATAGGTTAATCTTCGACTAGTCTACGACTGGTTTAAGCTGTGGCTCAACTAGTCTAAAATATTTTCGACTACTCTAAGTTCAAAATGCAGAAAAACGGATTTTTCTGTTGCTTCCTCGACTATTTAAAGAGAGGCCTTTGACCAGTCGAGGGTTTCTTGACTCAAAGTCCAGCAACTAAATTTTGGCACCCTCGACCAGTCGAAGCACATGCTCGACTAATCGAATACGGCCGTCAACCAGTTGAGCAAGGCCTTCGACCAGTCGAAGAACCGTTTTATCTGATCGCGCTCAAAATTTACAAATTTATTTAATCTTAGATGAGTCGAACCAACAACATTTCTAACTATAAATAGAGGTCTTCTCTCAATCTGAAATTACTCCAAGTCAGTCTTTTCAACTAGAAGATCAAGCTCCAAAAAGTTCAAATTACTCCATGTCAGTCTTTCCAGGTATAATTGACCCTACAAAGACCTTAGGCTTAGGTCCTTTCAAAACATAATCATATATGGGTTTTTATGCTTAATATAGGTTAATCTTCGACTAGTATAGACTTAGATTCGACTAGTTTAAGCTGTAGCTCAACTAGTCTAAAATATTTTCGACTACTCTAAGTTCAAAATGCAGAAAAGCGGATTTTTCTGTTGCTTCCTTGACCAGTCGAAGAGAGGCCTTCGACCAGTCGAGGGTTTCTTGACTCAAAGTCCAGCAACTAAATTTTGGCACCCTCGACCAGTCGACTAATCGAATACGGCCGTCAACCAATTGAGCAAGGCCTTCGACCAGTTGAAGAACCGTTTTATCTGATCGCGCTCAAAATTTACAAATTTATTTAATCTTAGATGAGTCGAAGCAACAACATTTCTAACTATAAATAGAGGCCTTCTCTTAATCCAAAATTACCAATTAAAAGCTGAGAAAAGCCTACATCTAGAGAGAGAAGCCCTCATTATAGCGAAGCTATTACATGGTATTTTAATTAATATTTTTTTAATAGCCTTTTGTTTTAATTCCTAGATATCCTTTTTATGAATCTTACTTTATAAAGAGAGTCGATACTCTACTTTGAGATCTAGAGAAATTCAAACAAGTAGCCTCTGGTTTGAATCGATTTAAAATCTATCTAGAACCTAGAACCCTTGTTTATGTGACTAGACATTGAACAATCTACTTCAAGAAAAGCAGTTCTACAGGCTACATCAAGAGTACGTCTTCAAGGTGAAGATAGGTATAATCTATCTTTGTATTTTGGTTTCTTTGAGATAGTTAGAAAATCTCACTTGTTGATTTGTCCGAGATAGCTAGAAAATCTCAGAAAGTGGTTTTTGTTTGTGATAGCCCTTCTAAAATCACAACTGTACAAGATTTTAAGGTGAACCTGTGAAAACCTTGGTTTTAGTAAAAGCCAATATCACGTGGGTTGTGATCATTAGGAGTGGAGTAGGTGTGGCTGTTTGAGAACAGTTGGTGTACATACCGAACCACTATAACTCCTGGTGTTGTGGTGAATGATTATAATTTTATTTCTATACTAGTGGTGAACGATTGTAATTTTATTTCTACAATAGTGATGAATGTTTGTAATAGATAGTTTTATTATCTCTTGCTTGGTTTGAAGTCTTGATCCTTACAAATGTTTGTGAAATAAGGTTGTCTTGCCTAAAACATTGTTTTTTGTGAAGGTTGTCCTACGAACTAAGTTTGAATCAAATTTTCAATACTAGTGCTATTGAGATTTTTGATTTATTCTGATTTATTTATTATTTTAATACTTTAAGTTTTTATTCCCCCCCCCCCCCCCCCTGATCGAACTGTTAAGCTCGCCTTTTTCACTCTACCTTGCGTGAAGCATAACATTCAGTGTCGTATTACAATGTACTCTTTGGGTAGAAGATAACATTGGGTTTGAGTTAAGTTTTGCCTCGTGGCAATTGACGATCTAATGTGTTGCTAGCCACTGGACTTACATATATGCTAGTGTGTTGTACTATATTTCTAACAGCTATTAAAATAGCTAATGAGGAAAGGGCACGTGATATTGCACAGAAGATGTATAGTGTGCGAAACATTTTCAGAGATATTTAAGGCACTTCTTATGAAATTACAGCTTTTATAATGGGGCATGACCGAGATGAACATGGTTGAGAAGAGGAATGGTAGAGAGATACATGTTAAGAAGAGATGAAAGGATATGGGAAATCAAACGTGGCATCAACCGTCGTAACGGTTGAAATAAAGAAAGAAGCATTTGAATGGTGCAAAATAAATTTATAAATAACAATAAATTCAGTAAAGCAAATCGTTTCATATCAATCCAACAAATCAATCAAATTATTTTTTATCTTTTATTATCATAGCTTAGTTATATCATATGAGTAACGATAATCCAATAGTGGTAATCTCTAGCAGTAATCCAAGTCTATACTTTTGCACTGGATTATATTCATTCTCAGTACAAGTTCATCTTTAAAAAGGCTATTTTAGTTACTCCATGTTAGCGACTATAGGTATTTCCTTTTATGTTCGATTGCATTGGTACATTTAAGTCATTTCGTAGGGAAGGCAAGAAGCAACACGTCATCAAAGGAAGAATTCCATCTTTTGAATATCATTCGATTATCTTACAATTCTATCACGAGTAGCTGAATATGCAACCGATCTTCTTAGATCTCGATCATATACACTCACATTTGATATATATGCATATATTGGTGCTTTGAATTAAGTTATTCGATTTGAATCGAGCCACACAATCACTTCTGACAAACTCGCACACGCCACACATGACCAAAACCAAACCAAGTGCCAATTGAGTGATCTAATGAACTGAACCATTAATATTATGGAGTACATGACACATGTAGGGTTGTCAGTGGGTTGAACTTGCCCATCCTGGCCTTCCTAAGGCTTTGGTATTAGACCTGATGGCATATCTCTTGCTTAAAATTCAGGTATGCTTTCCATCAAAATAGGTTTGGATCACATATAACAACTCATTAGTCAGCCTGACTCATTAGGATTTATAAGGGAATATGTAACCCCCCACCAGAATCCCCGTTCCCTATTCTCAATCTACAATACCTAAACACCTTTGGCAATAAATCCGATGGAATGAGAGGAATATATTTTAATGGAATGAGAGGACTATATTTTGTTTGCCCGCAACAAAAATCCAAATTAAAGACAACACTAACATAGAAATACAACTCATTATAGATGTCATGCGCACATGTACGACGTGGCAAAGATGCGCTTTTCTAACCAATTTTTCAATAATTAATTTTTATATAAAAAAAAATAATCTTGATAGAAATTAAAATATATAAATATATCTTTGCAATAAAAGTTAAAAATTAGAGGGAAATTAATATAATAAAAATTATTTTTATTTTAAATATTTTTATAGCACTCGGTGCGTCCTGGACATCTTATGAAAATGGAAAATTACACCCCAAGTGCCATTTTAAGTGGGGCCCACCTTTGTCTCATCAATCAAATGATCCTAGCCACATGATCAAAATTAACAGTAAACCAAGTGGTCCACGTTTACTGGTCGTGCATTGTGTGTGGCTGGCGTGTTACAAGATGAGGAGACAGAGGTACGGGCCCACCATATGAACGGGCTGGATCCCCAGAAGGTGGGCCCACACCTGGCTTTTCAATGTGGGGCCATGTTTCGGCAATCCAGACACATTGGTCTGCTGAATCCCCACCGTACGTGGTTAGAAAAGTCAGGACAGGTTCGATCACTGCACGTGTGAGAGATCCCGTCCATGTATTGGTGGACTCTAATCTGTCCTTGTTCTGCAATCTAAACTGCTGGGCTGTTTGTGGACCGCACATGTACGTTGAATACATGTCACTGATGGTTACTGTTCCAGAAACTTGGTCCACCTGGCTGGGGCGGGTTGGAAACGGACACTGGCTACTCCCTTGCTCTCTGGGCCCCAACATGATGTATGTGTTTCATCCATTTTTACACATCATTTTAGTTGATCCAAAAAATGAGAGGGATATAGATCTCAGGTGGACCACAAAACAGGAAAACAATAGTGATTGAATATCCACCGTTAAAATCCTCCTAAGGTCCGCTGTATTGTTTATTTGACATACAATCTGTTGATTAGGTCATACATACCCAGGTGGAGGGAAAAAGACAAAGATCAGCTTGATCTAAAACTTTTATGGCCCCAAAAAGTTTTTAGTGGTCGATGTTCATTCAACGCTGTTCCCTGTAATGTGGTCCACTTGAGATTTGTATATACCTCGATTTTGGTCACATACAATAAAATGATCTGGAAAAATAGATGGACGGAATGGATGAAATACATACATCATGGTGGGGCCCACAGAGCACCGACCACCAGCCATTGGCTGGTCTCAGGGGAGTAGCCAATCCGTTTCCCGACCGGATTGGCCTGTCTTGTAAGCATGCATGGGTTTCCAAGATCGCCGCACAACACCAGTACGCGGATTGTGGAGGGTCCACCGTGATATATGTGTTTCATCCATACTGTCCATCTGATTTACCAGCTCGTTATAGTGCATAATCCCAAAATTGAAGAATATATAAAGCTCAAGTGGACCACACCACAAGAAAGAGTTGGAATTGAATGCCTACCGTTGAAAGCTTCTTGGGGCAACAGAAGTTTTGGATCAAGCTTATATTTGTGTTTTCCCTTCATCCATGTTTGTGTAACCTTATGATCATGTTGGATGACAAATAAACATCACTGTGAGCTCTAGGAAGGTTTCAACTGTGGATGTTGTATGTTATCCCCACTTTTTTCTGTGGTGTGGTTCACTTGAGCTCGAGGAATGCTTCAATTTTTTGATTACGGCCTAAAATGAGCTAGAAAATGGATGGACGGAGTGGATAAAACACAAATCATGGTGGCGCCATAGAGTTGAGTTACTGCACAATCAGTGTCCACAGCCCCCATATAGTCCCACTTGTACAAGAAGAAGAGGAGGAGGAGGAGAGAGAGAAGTAATGTACAAGCTGTAAACTCTCTAAATGAATATATTTTAATACTGAAAAAAAGATTATATATATATATTTTTAAATACTTTGATAATCTGATAGGGTGCAATGCTTGATACACAGGCACTTATAATTTGCTTAGAAATTGCATGAGTGGAATATAAGTTATTCAATTTAAACCATCAAAATTATGTGCACCAGTTTTAGATGCACCATGAACCAAAAATTCAACCATTGCGAGTAGAAATTGATTGGACTACTAGCATTTGCCAATGAGCTTATTTCAACAAGTGTCTAATAATCTGAATTTTTATTGTAGCTTAGCAATAATGGGTTTCATATTTTATTGGCTTGATTTGAGCAAGTATGTGACAGGTTTCCTCTTTCTGAGTGTCTGCTTATAGGGGTGTACATGAATCGACTCGAAAAAGCTCGATTCGACTCGGTTCGAAGCTGAGTTCGAGCCGAGTTGAGCTGATTTTTTTAGCTCGAAAATGAGTTCGAGCCAAGTTCGACCAGGCCCTAGCTCGACTCGACTCGGATCGAATCCAGCTCGAATTAAACTCGGATCGAACCAGTTCGGTGACTCGGTTACTTTGCCATTGATGTCGCTCACGAAGTGTTTTATAAAATGACTCAACAAAGTGTGGCTGGTGGCAAGGAAGGTATGTATATGAAATAAATACCATTTTTTTCTCGATTTTTCTTGGTTTTTATATTGCTTAGAAGGTGTTTGATAAAATACCTGTGAAACTATTGCTTTTGTTTTACATGCAGAGAGATTTTGAAGGTGCAATCCAGGTGTTTGTGGAAATGCCTCAATGGCGAACGTGGCTCGATCTTGACTCGAACTTGGCCCGAGCTGCTGACCGAATCGAGCCGAGCTGGCCAGTCAAGCTCGAGGACCGAGCCGAGCCGAGTTTAAGCTGATGTCAACTAGTGGCCGAGCCGAGTAGAGCTGGCTGGTTCGAGTGGATGTACACCCCTATCTGCTTATCCAGCATCAGCCATAGTATTAAAAAGGAAAGAGAAAGATAAGAGTTTTTTTTTTTTTTTTAAATTATTATTCACTTGTCTGCCTTTTGAGCTATTGACAAATCAGAGTTCAAATACCTGTCTAATGATTTGTTTGGGTGTTTGTATTTAAAATGCAATAGAATGAAAATCATAATTATACAAGAATCAAAATAGTTCCGAATCCTCAATTTTGTTTGGCAGGAATGCACTGAAATTCAAACATTTCATTGAAGAGCTTGTATTTGGAATACATCAGAATTCTTTAATATATTTACAAAACCTGAATTTGATTAACTAAACTAGTTTTAATATCCCAAATTAGTATATACGTGTGTGTAATATTTGACAGAATAATTATAATAAGCTCATCAACTATTTCCTGAATGGAAATGAGAGAGAGAGGGAGAGAGAAAGGCTATGCAGTGTCTTAAGGGTGGGTGTTCAATCCCCATTATTGATATCTTTCCAGGGCTATGTAACATCTTTTCTGACATCCACTCCAGTTTCGCCATGTCACTGAAGAGCAAGGCCCTAAAATCATTCAAAATGTTCACTCATTATGCCAAACTAACTAAAAGAAAGTGGATGACAAAACACTAACATATGTTTAAAACTAATGTTTTTTTTTTTTTTTTTTTTTTTTTTCAGATTTTGGGGACCACCTGCATTTTAAATCTTCTTGATTTTTGCCTCATGTTCTACAGTGCACTATCAAAAAGATTAATGGCATGGATGTCAGCAAAGTATGAGTAGGCCCCAACCATTATTACATGCCACAAAATCTCACGTGACCTTAAGAAATATTGTGAAAACGTAGAAAAAATAAATAAATATCGTAAAATCATTTAAAAAAAAAAAAAAAACCTAAGGATAAAATTAACTTTTCTGAAGTTGATGGTGAATCTTCTTAGGCGACTGCCAGCTAAAATCAATAGACCAGTAATCCTATAGCTAAAATCATCTACAACGCCTACTCTACGCAACATGTAAAACACCTGAGCTCAAACAGGTCTATTATGTTGTATATATGAAATCCACTCTATTGAACAATTGTTTAGAATATAATCCTAATTGAATCTCATATGGGCCACACTAAGTTTTGTATCAAGCTAATTTTTGCATCTTCTCTTCATCTTAGTGAGCTAAACTTAATTACTGAGTGTGATGAAAGATACACACATTGGTGCCCCGTGCATTAAGGGCCCGATTGGCATCTCTTATCTACTTTTATATGAGCTACTATAATAATAGTTAGAAAATTAAGATTTTTTGTTCTCGCGCTTGCTTTACAATAAGTTCATTTAGTAAAATTACTTTTTTATAACTGAAATAAGCTTTTATTTGAATTAAGCACATTTTGTGGGAAGGGATATGTAATAAAAAAGATTCCTTTGTTTTTTGCCTCATAAGAATTTAGTTCATGGTACCAGCTGAATCCTTCCTCACATGATTCAATGAAATATCTTGAATCTATGATAGGTTGGTACATGTATCAATCAAGTCAATCTCACTCAAATGTGGTAAAAGCAAAGCAATTAGAAGGGAACAATTCATTGGTTTGATATTTCTCAAATATAAATAATTATTTGACCCAAGAACTTACTAGGTAAATCAAATGGTTTTAGCTGGTGTGTGGGCCCCACCGTGATGTGTGTTGAACATCAACATTGTGCATTTGATGGGTCCTCTTTATTTTATGGTTATCCCAAAAATCGGTCGTATACCGAAGTCGGGTGGGCCACACCAACTAAAACCATGTGATGATATACTTAAAACATATAAAAGCACTTGGTTGGGGCAACCTGAGTTTTTGATGCAACTGAAACTTAGTCTAACCCCTCATCCAAGTGGGACACACACAATGGATGGGTTGGATTTGTGAACCACATCTCAATGAGCGCAATAAATGATTATGAATGTTTTAATGGGAGGGTAACTCCTCTCAACTATTGTATGTGGTGTGGCCCACCCAAGTCATGGATTGACTTGATTTTTAAGAACATGGCCCACCATGGAATGGTGCATCTGACTGATGGGGTATATGTTTGACGGATATCACAATGGGGCCCACATAGCTCAACCTCATGGAAAGTTCCCATGAGATAGAACTCATAGTACCATTTCCCATATGTATGTATGTACATACGTACGTATGTACCTACGTATATATAGCCAAATGCGAATGCGGACCAGTTCTCATGGAACTCGTGGGAACTTTTTGACAACTCATTGTACATGATATGAGTTCAAAATCTAAACGGTCCACGTGATGCAGCACCCCATGAAACCCTTAGGGCCCAACTTTTACTTTGATCCAAAACTTTGGTGGGCCATGAATAAAGAAAATATTTTCCTCCCTTGATTTGCATCTCTCTTTGCTATGGCCCACCAGGGTTTTAGATCAAGGTGAAAATTGGTCCCATAGGGTTTCATAGGATGCCGCATCACATGGACCGTTCAAATTAGCACCCACGACATGTGTGCAAAGGTGCGCATGTGCCCACATGAGCATGCCTATATATATATATATATATATATATATATTATATATATTATATATATATATATATGTGTGTGTGTGTGTGTGTGTGTGTGTGTGTGTGTGTGTGTGTGTGTGTGTGTGTGTGTGTGTGTGTTGTACATATAGTGTATAGGTGGGTACATGCAACGGACTCAATAGTTGTTAACGGCCTCTCTATGAATTGAAGAAAATAGGCCCTTATAACTCAAGGGTAGAGCGACGCTATGGCAAGGCGTAATTCATTGGTTCAAATTGGATAAGGGGCTGTTTGATTTCCAATTCTTGAATGTAAATACAGGTAAATGTATGTAATCATTACTTACATTTCTCGCCTGCCAAATTGTCAGGTGAAGTAGTAGCTGGGTGATTCTGTTTGGTCTCTCTGTGATTGCTGCAAATACGCCGTGAACTTACTTTCCACTGTTTGATTTTTAAAGCTTGCAAATGACGTGCAAGGGTTGACGGGATCTGATGGAGCGTCTGGTATGGAAACGGATTGGCTACTCCCCCTGACACCAGCCCCGGAGTTGGTGGTCGGTGCTCTGTGGGCTCCACCATGATGTATGTGTTTCATCCATTCCGTTCATCCATTTTTAAATATCATTTCAGATATTCATCCCAAAAATGATGTAGATATAAATCTTAGCTGGATCACACCACAGGAAAACAATAGTGATTGGATATCCAACATTTAAATCCTCCTAAAGCCCGTTGTATTGTTTATTTCAAATCCAATCTGTTGATGGCGGTCATAAAGACCCAGATGAGGGAAAATAAACAAAGATCAACTTGATCCAATACTTTTATGGCCCCTAAAATTTTTCACCACCGTTATAGTTCATTCAACACTGTTTCCTGTAATGTAGTCCACTTGAGAATGGGATATACCTCATGTTTTTGTATATTACCATAGATGGATCTAGAAAAATAGATGGACGGAATGGATGAAATACATACATCATGGTGGGTCCCACAGAGCACCGACCACCAGCTCTAGGGCTGGTGTCAGGGGGAGAAGCCAATCCGTTTCCTCTGGTATATAGTGCGGATCCCGCGCATACCACAGTAGCTAGTATTCGGTGCTCATTAGGCCACCATCATCAATCTGTTTCATCCATTCTGTTAAAGAGTGTTTGGATTTCTATATTTACAATTGTCGTAATCACGTCCATCACAGCGGAACTGCCAGGATCGTCCAAGTAAGATATGTGTTTTGAGATTCAACTGACCTGTTGAGAAGATGACGAAATGCCGCACACTGCAACTCGTTTTACCTGTTGCAACGAAAGATGATAAGTACGTTGCATTCATAGTTAAAAATGAACAAGACGATCCGGATAGAACAAAACACATACCAAGCATCCACTGGACGGTGGAAAGGTGATTGTTAAAACGGCCAGAGTGATGTTTTTATAACATTGCTCCGTCGCAGGCACACGGATTTTTTACTCCCGTTTCACAGATTCATATTTTCACCCATCCGTCTCACGTCATAGATAATATATGATGGCTATAGAGGATAGCTGTTTGTAGCCCTGGGTGCGGATGGAGCTTTGGTAGCTAGGTGGGCGACCCTCCATGTGATCTCAGATATGGTCCATCATACATGTGTTTGCTACAATCCATGCCGACCACTTATTCCGTAATAAGGATTAAGCCGTTTAATCTAAAAACCAAACTTCCACCACTACGAAGTGGCTCAGAACATACACATGCGCAGTATACGTCACTGCAACCATTGAAGGAAATGATAGGCATAACTCTTACATCGCGAAACCATCAGGGTTAACCCATAACATCAGCCACCTGGTGTGATGGAGGGTGCGGATCTCCTCTGTTGATGGCGGTGGACCCCACATGGAGCTTCGGAACACCCTAGGAAATATGAACGAGTGCACTGAACCGTTACATAATATGATTTCCTTCCAGTGCGGATAACCAGCGCGTCACTCCAGCAGGATGAAATCCTGCGAGAAATATACCTAAATTCAAACGCCTGAAAAAGCTCTGACAGGGGTAATTCCGATAATTTCACGGCTGCATTGTGAAATCAAACAGCCCCTAAAGGATTCCATGAAGCTCCACTCTTAGTCTTCATTTTTCATAAAAGAATAGAAGTATTATTGATATTTGTAATAATAATAATTAGATCAATAGACCAAATAATGTGTTATCATTTTGATAAATTATAGGTATAAAGATGAACATTTATTCATTAAGGTAATAAGTAATCCTATTTATCAAGAGGACTACTCTGTCAGTACTGGCTATACTCTTTATGTTTCGTTATTTATATTTTTGGTTGTAAGATAGAAATATTTGGGATAAAACATTCAAATAAGAATTTTTTTAGGGGTAGTTATTGTCATTTTTAAATATTGAAATAACTCAATATCAAACAAGCATTCCCCTTCATGCATCTCACCTTGGATGTGGGTCACCAATCATGTCAGACATTTTGATGTGGGTCATCCATCATGTGGAGCTTGCCCTTGATGTGGATCATCCATCGTATAGGCAAAACCTTCAAAGTGAGGTGTCCATCATGCAGGGCCCACCTTGAACGTGGAGCATTCATCATTATGGATCGTCCATCATAAAGGCCAAACCTTCAAAGTGAGGTTTCCATCATACAGGGCCCACCTTGGACGTGGAGCATTCATCATTATGAGCCAACCTTTGATGTGGATTGTCCATTATGTGGGGGCCCGCCTTGATGTAGGTTATCCATCATGTGGGGCCCACCATTAATATTGATTGTCCTTCATGTAGAACCCTTCAATGTCCACTACCAATCATATGGAGCCCACATTTGATATGTCCATTGTGTGGGCCCCCCTTGGAAGTGGGTTGTCCATCATGTAGGGCCCTGCCTTGGCTTTGGGCCATTCATCATGAGAGGCCGACCTCTGATGTGGACGGTCTATTATGTGGCACCCACCTTGAGGTGAGTCATCTATTAGGCGGGGCCCACTTGATGTGGGTCGTCCATGGGGCCATACTTTGATGTGGGTCATCCATCATGTGGGGCCTAACATTGATGTGGGCCATCTATCATGTGGGGCCAACTTTTGATGTCCATTGTCTATTGCGTTGGGTGCACCTTCCATATGCATCATCCATCAAGTTAGGCCACTTTAGATATGGGTCATCCATCGTACGAGATCTTGCATGTGGGTGCATACATCACTCAGGCCGCACTTTGATGTTGACCATCCATCATGTGAGGCCCACTCTATCCATTATGTGTGCCCACTTTGACGTGGACCATTCATCATATGGGGTCCCACATTCAATGTGGGTTGTTCATCATGTGGGCCTGCCCACCTTTGATGACAACCTTCCATCATGCGGGCCCACCTTTGATGTCCACCTTCCATCTTATGGGTCTTACCTATGATGTGGACCATCCATCTTGTGAAGCCCACTCGATTTGGATCGTTTGTCACATGAGGCCACAATTTTACGTAGGCCTTCCATCGTGTGGGGCCCACCTTTGATGCGAACCATGCATATTGGGGGCCCATCTTGATGTGGATCATAATCATGTGAACCCCATCTTCAATATGGGTTGTTCATCATGTGGGCCCACCTTCATTGTCCATCATCCATTATATGTGTCCCACCTTTGATGTGGACTATACATCAGATGTGTCCCACCTTTGATGTGCATCGTCCATCATGCAGGGGCCACACTTATTCAGGTCATCTGTCATGTGGGGCCCACCTTTGATGTGAACCGTGGATTATGTGGGGCCCAACTGATATGGGTCATTCGTCACATGGGCCCATTTTCAATATCTACAGTTCATAATGTGGGCCAACTAAGATGGGAATTGCTTAAAAAGTTCAGGAACAAATTTGCTTCAAAATTAGCTTAAAAATATTCACCGACTTTAACATGATAAGTATTTAAAAAAATAAATAATAATAATAATAAAATAGACTTTTCTTATATAAATTTCTTATCTTTAAAGTATATTATCATCAAATAATCTATTAAAAAACACTTATTATTTAGAAATAAGGAAATAAACTTGAGATGCCAAATGACCCCTAACCTATGGCTAGCATTGCATCCCTATTTGGTATTATTCATCCAAGCACGGGTGTCAACGGGCCGGGTTAGGGATAGCCCAAACTCAGCCCGTCTTCTTCCACATATGCCCAAGCCTAGCCAGGCGCAAAATAGTCTAACCCGAGCCCGGCCTATAACACACATCCCGGGCCTAGCCTGAGCCCGAACCCGTCATTCTCAGCGAAGAGAGAGAGAGAGAGGAAACTGTCTCAACCCTCTCTTCCTTGTGGAATTTCTTTACTTGGAGTCGTTGTAAAACTTGTTGATTTTTTCCTTTATTTGGAGAAGATGATGACAGCCACCTAAGCATCGCAAAGAACGAAGACTTGGTAGTTTTTTTTTTGTTCTTGTTTCTGCTATTGGTAAAAGAAGTTACCCAACAGATCTCATCCACTGTAGCTCTACCCTTCCTCTTCAGGGGAAAGAGGGTGGAGAATTCAAATTTTAAATTTTGGAAAGAGAGAAAATTTTTATTTAAAATTTGAATTTTTAAACAGTGATAGGTGGGGCTGAGCCGGGCTAATTGGTTTTTGGATAGGAAAGTCCAAGCCGGCCCAACTCTACTTGAAGCCCAAACCCAACCCAAGGACTTGTCAGGCCAGGAAGCCCGTCAGCTGGGTACATCGACCGTTCAAGTTAGACACACTAGTAACTAGGTGACTACGTTGGTGCACTGTGGCTATTATGATGCATGTGTTTTATCCACATTGTTTATCCATTTTTCATATTATTTTAAGACGTGACTAGCTACTGAACCTGACAATAGCGAGTTTCACTATTGAAGTGACGTCACCACCTTCTATGAGCCCCACCATGATGTATTTGTTATATCTGTATTGTTCATCCATTTGGGTAGATTATTTTAGGTCATGAGACCGAATGAGATAGATCCAAAGCTCAAGTACACCCCACCACAGAAAACAGTGGGGACAATGACCCCTACCATTGAAACTTTCATAGCACCCACCACGATGCTTATTTGAGATCCAACCTACTTATAAGTTAACACATACATGGAATAAGGGAAAACACAATTATCAGCTTTATCAAAAACTTTTGTGGCCTCAAGATGTTTTTAAGGATAGGCATTTAATCTTGGTCGTTTTCTATGGTGGGGTTGACTTGAGCTTTGGATTGGCTCATTCTTTGCATTATGCTTTAAAATAATTCCTCCAAATGAATGAGCAGTGTAGATACAACACATACATCATACTGGGGCTCAAAGAAATTAGTGACATCAACCTGTAGCTAAATTGAGTCCCATCATTTTAGGGGTTGAATTCAGCTCCTTTGTTTACAACAAATGGATCACTGAATGCTGCATTAAATGCGGGTAATGATAATGTGGCCCAAACATAGTGCATCAAATATGAAATTCCTCATTGTCACAAACAAAGAATTTGTTCTTAAAAATGAAGGAGATCTAAATTTGATACACACCACATGTACATCACATGAAATTAATAGTGATTGAATGTCACCTTAAAAACCTCCTAAAGCCCATTGTACGTCTATTGATTAAGGCGTACAAACTTGGATGAAGGGAAAATCAAATATCAAATTGATTTAAAACTTTCATAGCCTCGAGAAATTTTGGTGGTGGGCATTCAATCCATATTGTTTTATGTGAAGTGGTCTACTTGATATTTGGATTCGTTTCATTTTTGGGCTTATACCATAAAATAATCTACCTCATTTTGAGCTCACGCCATATAATGATCTAGAAAATTGGACAGGCAACTTAGATGAAAACACTTACATGATGGTAGGCCCCATACCTTGTTTCAACACCAAGGTCTTGGCAACGATTCCCTAGCAGAGGTGGCTAACCGTGAAATGTATACTGACAGTAGATGTGTACTAATAAGCTTATTAGGCCAGTGACCTACGAGCCAGCAAGGTGGTGTCAAAGATCCGTGGGCCTCACCATGATGTATATATTTTATTTATGCTATCCATCCATTTTTTAAATTAATTTTAAAATACGAACCTAAAAATAAAATAGATCTAAAGCTCAAGTAGACCACACTCAAGGAAACAATGAGAACCAATGCTTACCATAAAAAACTTTTCAGCATAGCGCAACTTGTAATTGCCATCCAACATTTTCATAAAGTCATATACACCTAAATAGAGGAAGGACAAACACCCTTGATCCAAAACTTTTATGCCCCCAGGAAGTTTTCAATGGTGGGCATTAAATCCCTTCCTTTTGTTGTGATATAGTCCACTTGAGCTTGGATCTGCATCATTTTTGGGTTCAAGCACTAAAATGAGCTGGAAAAATGGATGGACGGTGTAGATTTAACACATGCATCATAGTGGCCCCGTAAAAGCTTTGACATCAGCTAGCTGGCTGGTGACGGGTCACCAGCCAAACCGCGTCCATCCGAATCGTGAGCCGGACGATTTTTGGTCCCAAGACCGGTCAACCTGACAGACGGAGTGGATTTAACAGATACAAAATGGTGGGACCCACAGTCTTGTCTATTTCACCCACGAGAATGGATTGGCTGCTCCCCCCGGTGGCTGGTGGTCGGTGCTCTGTGGGCCCAACTATGATGTATGTGTTTCATCCATTCCGTTCATACATTTTTACAGATCATTTTAGAGCTTAATTACAAAAATGACAAGGATATAACTCTCATGTGGACCACACCACAGGAACAATAGTGATTGGATATTCACCATTAAAATCCTCCTAAGGCCCACTGTATTGTTTATTTGACATCCAATCTGTTTTTTATGTCATACAGACCGAGATGAAGTTAAAAAACAAATATCAGCTTCATCCAAAACTTTTATGGCCCCCCCAAAAAATTTAATGGTCGACGTTCATTCAACACTGTTATTGTAATGTGGTCCACTTGAGATTGGGATATACCTCATTTTTGGTCTCATACCATAAAATGATCTAGAAAAATATATGGACGGCATGGATGAAACAAATACATCATGGTGAGGCCCACAGAGCACCGATCATCAGCTATTGGCTAGTGGCAGGGGGAGGAGCCAATCCGTTTCCTAGGCGTTGTACGGGATTCCAGTCCCCTGCCTCAACTAGCTATTTTCACACACGCATTCTCTCTTTCTCAGTCTTCCACCTGTTCGATGAATTGCGTGAAAGAGGAGAAGGAGAAGAAGAAGAAGAATACAAGAAAATGGCAACGACAGTCCATCTCTTCACCTTACTCTTCTTCTTCTTGCCCGCTACATCGATGGGTGGAGGTGTTGGCGTGAACTGGGGGACTTTATCTTCCCACCCTCTTCCTCCACCCAAGGTCGTGGCACTCCTCCAATCCAACAACATTTCCAAAGTCAAGCTCTTCGACGCCGATCCTCTAGTTTTGGAGTCCCTTTCCGGCTCCGGAATCAACGTCATCGTCGGCATCCCCAACGCCATGCTCAGGCCCTTGAGTTCTTCCAAGAAGGTCGCCGAGAGCTGGGTCCACGACAACATCTCTCGCTACTTCTCGAATGGTGGCGCTGCAGCTGTGCGGATCGAGTACGCTATCCCTCTTTAAACGGCTTCTTTCTGCTTTGTATTTTCATTGCATTTGCTGTATTACTGGATTGTGGGGTGTTCTGTGGAGGAATGGTGAAGGAGCTCCGGGCTTACACGTGTCAATGGGGGCGCATGTGAGTGAGATCGGAGCCGCTCATTAGGAGATTCTGACAATGTGCATGCCATGTCTTACGAACGAGGCTGGTGTTATCATCAGGTGGAACACACATGTTACCATTGGCTAATTTCTCGTAAACCCTATTATTTTATTTGGTAAGTGTAGTTTCTCTCAACCGCATTTGTTTATTTTGTATACGTATGGCCCGCCTGATAATAATCTCATCCTGGTTTGTTGGACATGGTGTCTAGGTGCTGGGGATTGCTGGACGAGCAACATCCCTGATCTTGTATGTGCGCGAGGTGAGTGCAGTTAGCATTCATCAGATTGAATGTGTTTTTTATTCTTTGAGGTATTATGCAATGCTCAACGAATTGGAAAGGTTGAAAAGAGACTTTCGTTGGCACATTTCAGAGGATAATTGGAAATACCACCTTATGGAATTGGAAAGAAGTTAAAATCCCTTAGGCTGATGAATTGAGCTTTGCTTGGAAGATAGCTCTAGTGATTTGGGCATGAAGAATATTGTTGATGGAGAAGGGTGATTGGGGTGCAATATGGTTTGCAGGATAATGGCTGGTGTACAAATTCATCTTCTGGTTATAGAAGCTTGGGGATCTAGAATGTTATGTTGGATATGGAGCCATCCTTCTCGAAGGGAGTGGGTTTTGAAGGTGGTAACGAGCAAATCATTAGATTGGGAAGATGAGTGGTTTGGAGAAGGCCCTCTCTTTAGATAAGGTTTGCCTCCTTTACAATTCTGCATCTCGACCTTAGGCAAAGGTTGTAGATTGCTATGACGGAATTGTGACCAAAATTTGTGGACTGTATAAAAGGAGCCTAAGAGAGTAGGAGATGGCAAGCTTGATTGACTTATAGATAGAAGGTGGCGACGAGCAAGCATTAGATTTTGTGAAGATGGGTGGTTTGGAGAAGGCCCTTTTTAGAGAAGGTTTGCCTCCTCTATTTTTTTGGCATCTCGGCTCTCAAGCAAAGGTTGTGGATTGCTATTATGGATTTGGTGACTAAATTATGTGGACTCCTATGTATAAAAGGAGACTAAGAGAGTAGGAGATGGGAGCAAGGTGTTCCAAAACGGTAATGGTGGCCATAACGGCCACCACCATTACAGTTATGATACGGGCCGTAACGGCCGTAACAGCCCCCTTATCGGCCGTTACGACCCTTTTTTATTTTTTGAAAAAACTGTTATAGGACTGTTACGGTCCGTTACTGCCTGTTTTTTCTGTAATGGCCGTTACGGCCATTTCGACCCCATAACGCGTAACGGTTATGACCATTACCGTTACATAACGGCCGTTACGTAACCGATTTTGAATACCTTGGATGGGAGACTTGATTGACTAATAGAAGGTGTCTTTAGATTTTTGGAAGATGAGTGGTTTGGACAAGGCCCTCTTTAGAGAAGGTTTGCCTCTACCGTTTGGCATCTCAGCTTCAAGCAAAGGTTTTGGAGGTATGATGGAAGCAGTGACCAAATTCCATGGACTCCTATATATAAAAGGAGCCTAAGAGAGTAGATGGTAGACTTGATCGACCTATTAGAGATTTAGAGCATCTTGAGGGAACAATATTGTCTAAGAGTTGCAAGATAGAAGGATCTAGAAATGGGTGAAGAGTTGAAGCTTCTCTGTCAAATCATTTTACATTCGTATCTTATATTTAGTAAGGAGGGAAAGAAGGAAAGAATGTGAAGAAGATGAGTGGTTTGGAAAAGGTCCTCATTAGAGAATTTTGCCTCCTCCATAGTTTGGCGTCTCGGTCTCAAGCAAAGGTTGTAGATTGTAATTACGAAATTGGTGACCAAATTCCGTAGGATCCTATGTATAAAAGGAGCTTAAGAGAGCAGGAGATGGTAGACTTGATCGACTTATAGAAGGTGTTAATGAGTTGGTCATTAGATTTTGGGAAGATGAGTGGTTTGGAGAAGGTTTGCCTTCTTCATAGTTTGGCATCTCGGCCTAAGGTGAAGGTTGCGGATTGCTACGACATAATTGGTGATCGAATTCGGTGGACTCCAATGTATGAAAGGAGCCTAAGGTAAAGGTTGTGGATTGCTATGATGGGATGTGGTGTACGCAGAAATGGAGGGGTTGGATTCAAGAATGTGTTCGATCAACTGCTTCTTTTGTTTTGGTCAACGGGTCGCCGAATGGATTCTTTAAGGCATCAAGGGTGTGTTAAGCAAAGAAACCCCCTATCTCCTTTCTTGTTCATGGTAGTTGCGGAAACCTTCAGCAGAATGTTACACAAAGGTTAAGAGGTTGGTTTAATTAATGGCTTTTAGGTGGCAAATGTGGATAGCCAGTAACTCATCTCTAATATGCGATCAATGCCATTCTAGTTTGTGACGCCGATGCAATTGCGGTGGATAATTTGCAAAATATGGTAAGGTGCTTTGAGGTGGCATCAAGGTTGAAGGTAAATATTACTAAAAGCAATGTTGTCAAATTACATTGCCATCGTATGCCATTGGCATATGTTGTTTGCATATGCCATCACATACTCACATGCGCTATCGTATATTGGTCTGCCTTTTTTTTTTTTGAAAATTTTTAAAAAATATATGTAAAAAAAAAGGTGAAAAATCGAAAAAAAAAAAAGAAATCTTTAAAAAATAGGAAAAACTATGACTAATTACTACAAGTGATTGGATTGGGTTCTTTTACCTATTTTATTGTAGTTTGAGCGTTTGAGACTATTAGACCATCTATAAATTAAGCTATATATTTAATTACTTATATTATTATTTACATAAAATTTAACTAAACAAACAACATGTTACATTAAGTGAAAATTAAGTATTAAAAACTTCGAACATAAAATTTTTATTGATAACTTGAACAACTTATAAGTTACTAGTTACAACTTAATTTACAAGTACGATTTATAATTTACAAAAAAAAAAAAAAAAAAAAAAAACACAACTTGCGAAGTTACAAGTTTCAACTTATTGACTTATAAATTTAATATATATAAAATAAACATACCAACATAGGCTACTATACACATAAATGATGTTTGGATAACATGAATTCGACGGTCATTTCTTTTACCATTAGACCTATATGCGATTGCATATGGAGTATGCCATTGCATACTCGCATATGCGATCGCGTACTTATCGCGCAAAAAAGTATGCCATAGTATGGTATACTTGCATTTGCAATCACATACTTATTTCACAAAAAAGTATGCCATCGCATACTATCCTGGATTGCATATGCCTCCTTCCGAAAAGAATGGCATATGCGATCACATGTGACAACAATGACTAAAAGTGAGATGTCGGGTATTCTCATGGACATGGATGAGGTGTTGAGGTTGGCGGATGTTTTTTAGGTGCAGTGTTGGGTCTTTTCCTTCAACTTATCCTGGCCTTTCTCTGTGTATTGGGAAGTCGGCTAGGCACTTATGGGATAAGGTGATTGAGAGGACCGAGGGGAAGCTCTTAAGCTGGAAATGTCGACATCTTTCAATGGAAGGGCACTTAAACTCTAATCAAACCTGCTTTATCAAATACGCCATTGTACTTTGTCCCTTTTCAGGTGCCCTCAATCTATTCTGGATAGATCGGAAATGCTTAGGCGTGAAATTTTGTGGAGAGGGGTACGGGAAAAGTAAAAGTTTCATCTTATCAAGTGGGAAAAAGGTTTGCAAGCCTGTTGCAAAAAGTAGAGTGGGCATTAGAGTCTTGGGAGCCATGAACCTAGCATTATCAAGTAAATGGCTGTGGAGATTTGGTACAAAAGAGGGGAGATTGTGGAGAAAGGTCATAGCTAGTAAATATGACATCTAGGAGGGGGTGGGGTGTTAAGAGACCTTTGCTATATCGGGTTTCAGGTATGTGGAAGGCGATTGCATTGATATCTCCTAAGTTCAGTGAGGGGGTTTCCTTCTCACCGAGAGATTGAAGGCACGTTTGCTTTTGGGAGGATGTGTGGTGTGGAGGTAGATCACTATTAGAAGAGTTTCTAAGGTTGGCTTGCTTTTTCCCAAAGAGGAACATTATAGTAGCTCATTGTTTTTCCACTTGTGGGGGTTCTTTGGTTTGGTCTCCACCTTGCCATAAGGATCTGTCGGACAAGGAAGTGGGTAATTTTGTTAGGGTTTTGGACCAGTTGTAGGGTTATTACCCCTCCTTGGGTGAGGACTTGACGGTGTGGCATATGCATAGTTCAAGTCGTTACGTTGTTCCATATTTCTATAGCTTGATTCAAGAGGTACCTTTGGAAGCAAAATCGGATCACCATTTCTACTCAAGGTTCTATGACGTCCCCATTAAGTTGCAGCGTTTGTTTGGTTGGTGGGTAGGAAAATGGTGTTGACCATAGATAACCTCCAAAAGAAATCCATGATCCTCCCCAACATTTGTCTTACGTGCATGAACAACACTGAGTAGATTAATCATGTTTTCATCCATTGCGCTTTCGCTTAGAAGGTGTGGGAAGCTTCCTTGAAATCTTCAACATTTTGTGGGTGATGTCGAAGTCCTCCTTTGGGCTTGACATGGTGGAGGGATAGGAAAGAAAGGCAATATGGCGGCTCGTCTTAATTGCAGTGTTGTGGGTGATGTGGGGGTAACATAATAATTGTTGTTTTCATAATAGGAGTGGATTTGTGGAAGAGGTGGTGAAGAAGATTAAGGTGGAAGTGGTAGGATGAGCATCCAGCTTGAAGGTTATGGATGTTTGTAATCTTTTATCTTTCTTTGGATTGTATTCTTTTCCCGCCTAGCTTTTGCTTTAGCAGGTTCTTTTAATAAAATTTTGTTACCTTTCACAAAAAAAGGGAGCCTAAGAGAGTAAGAGATGGTAGACTAGATTGACCTATTAGAGCATCTTGAAGGAACCAATATTTTCCAAGAGTTGCAGGATAAAAGGATTTGGAAATGTGCAAAAAAGTAGAAGCTTCTCTGTCAAGTCATTTTATGTTCATATCTCATATTTAGGAAGGAGGGAAAGAAGGTGAGAATATGGGGTCCCTTTGGGCTTGGCATGGTGGAGGGATAGGAAGGAAAGACAATATGGCAACTCGTCTTAGTGGCAGTGCTATGGGTGATGTGGGGGAAACAGAATAGTTGTTGTTTTCATAATATAAGTGGATATGTCGAAGAGGTGGTGTGGAATGTTAAGGTGGAATAGTTAGGATGGGTGTCCGGCTTGAAGACTGTGGATGTTTGGAATCTTTTGTCTTTCTTGGGTTGTATTCTTTCCGCCTAGCTTTTGCTTTGGCCGGTTATTTTAATAAAATTTCGTTTAAAAAAAAAAAAAAAGGAGCCTAAGAGAGTAAGAGACAACAAACTAGATTGACCTATTTGAGCATCTTGAAGGAACCAATATTGTCCAAGAGCTACAAGATAGAATGATTTGGAGATGCACAGAGTAGAAGCTTCTTTGTCAAATCATTTTATGATTTAGGAAGGAGGGAAAGAAAGGAGTGCATTTGAGGTCTGCGCCACCGGATGAGATAAGGTCCATCCCCCAATCACCTCATAACAAAGAAAATCATTATAAATGGGTGATGCATGCGTTTAAAGAATGGTGGGTCTGTGGATCACTTATTCATACATTGTGCTTTTGCATCAACGGTGTGGTGCTTTGTTTGCAATTTGGTGTGCCATGTGTGGGGAAAGGACACATAATTTGTGTACATGTTGGTTACTGTATTCTATTACCATATTTATACGTGTACCATACATTTTACTTCTTTTCTTCCTTTCATTTCTTACATCAAGTAAGGATGCCTTGGAAACGATGGCACACACTAGTGACCCATTCTCCTACCACAGGGACATAAATGCTAAATAGTAATCTTTGATGAAAATACTTTGTTTAAAGTTCAAAACACGAATTAAAATACCGTATCTTAAAGATGACATGAATGTAATGTTGGAATCGTAAAGATGCTCTGAATGTTAAACTTTCCATGAATTTCATAAATAACAAAATTAAATAACCATCATCTCTTACAACACTGTACCCAAGTGGATGACCACGTTGCATTAACGCTCACGCACCGGTACGTCGTGGCGAGGTATCAATTTATACATTAGCTGGTCAGACTACTGCTCCAGTTGAACCCATGATGTATGTCCGCAGACACAATTGTACTCATATGTCGTACACAAAGGAGACTCCGAATAATCTAACGGGTTTTAGGGTCTTTCATCCAATGGACACGTTTGCTATACTTATTGGCTTAATGATTAGTATAAGCTTTGATTTAGAAGTTAATCAAAGTATTTAGCTTGGAATTTTAAATATGATATTAAATTAAAACCTTAAAATTTTACACTAATGCAACTCTAGCATAAATAAATAAAATTATTTAAATATAAAGTGAAGATAAACATTTTCTATAAATTATTAAATGGAAATCGAAATTTAGAATAGAATAATCAATTTATATCCACAAATAATTAAATAAATTTAAAAATCGGATTTTTGGGACAAAAGCGGTATTTCAGTATTGTCTAGGGGTTACATTGAAAAATTCCAGCACCGTTACAGAAAACAACTTGATATTTTAGCAAATATCATGGATTGAATTTTAACCATAATGAATTTCTTCAAATTTTGTATCGAACTTGCAGTATTGTATGGAAATCGTGTCCCTTGGGTGAAAGACCCTAGAACCCGTTGAATCCTTCGAAGTCTTCTTTGTGTATGGTGTATGAGTACAATTGTGGACATACGTCAAGGGGTACAGCTAGAGCAGTAGTCTAACCAACTAACATATAAATGGGTCCTTCACCATGAGGTATCAGCGTGGGGGCATTAATGCAATGTGACCATCCACTTGGGTACGTTTTTGTAAGAGATGCTAGTTATTTAATTTTGTTATTTATGAAATTAATGGAAAGTTTGACATTCACAACATTTTTACGATTCCAGCATTGCATTCATGTCATCTTTAAGGTACAATATTTTAATTCATGTTTTGAACTTTAAACAAAGTATTTTCATCATTTACACATTTAATATAATTCTAGAATATCATATTTGGGTTGAATATGATCCCATGAGCTGTTATGCTCACACCCACATTAACGGTGTTTCAGGGTTAAGAGTTTAGTCAAGGGTGGCGGAGTGAAGATCTAGCCGTCCCTCTAGCTTTAGTTACCTTTTTATTTGTACCCGATGGAAAAAATGTATAGTGGAAAACTCAGAAGTTAAGACTGTTGTAATTAAACTTTGTGTTAAATGAATGTTTGGTTTGTTGTAGTGAATTTTTTATTAAATTATGGTTGTGAATGATTGAAATTTAATCACGACCTGAAATTCGGAGTCGGGTCTGGCCAACTCGGGTACCAAATTTCGGGGCGTGACACTATTTGTATGAATCCTAACCCTTGAGTGACAAAACTAACGTAAAATGGATGGAACTAACGGAAAATGGACATATAACATGGGTTGCATTCTTGCATGCAACACATGCGTGTACAACCACATGCTAAGTGGAACCCTGCTTTTTGCCCTAGTCCAGCCAGACATTGTGTGGTTGGTAGCTGTGATATCCCTTTCCATTCAGAGTAATCATAGGGTCATGAACATTATCTAATTTACAGTTTGCTGAGGCTCCCAATTTCAAACATGTTGAGCCCATAGTTTGGCGATGAGAACATTGATCTGATGAACCCACCTTGGATTGGGGATCCCCCCCAAAAATTTACTAGATTGGAAGTTCCTATCCCTTCAATCTTTGGCCTTTTCTCCTAGTCCAGCCAGACATTGTGTGTTTGGTAGCTATGATATCCCTTTCCATTCAGAGGAATTTTTGGGTCTTGAACAATATCTAATTTACAGTTTGCCGAGGCTCCCAATTTCAAACATGTTGAGCCCTTAGTTTGGCAATGAGAACATTGATCTGATGGACCCACCTTGGATTGGGTATCCCCCAAAAAATTTACTAGATTGGAAGTTCCTATCCCTTCAATCTTTGGCCTTTTCTCCAGTGAATGTGGATTGTTGTTGTATTGTTTATTTGCTTTCTATTCATAGGCTACAGGGACAAAGGCTAGGATCCTCCCATCAGGGTGCTTCTTGTGCAGCACCCATTCATGATGGCATCAGTCGATGGTCTGATCACGAAACCATAGACTCAACATGTCAGACATCTCCCTCTGTTATTATATTTTCATCAAGTTGGATGTAATTGGTTATGGAATAAGCTTGAATTAAGGACATTACTAAAAACCAGATAGAAGTTACAGATCCCTGACGCATCAGTATTGTTCATACTGGTGGGGCCAGTTGTTCGGTGATCCAACGCATTGACCTGATGGACCGCTATGAACAGGAGATTTCCCAAAACTCTCTTTTGTTTTTCTGTTTTTGGCACTTGATTTATTTTTACTTTTCTTGACTGTCAACTTTAGGACAGAAATTAATCGAAAGGTTAGCTTCCAATGCGAGAGATATTTTGGGGTATCCACCTACCGTGGTGGGCCTCATCATATCAATTGTTTGAATAAATGAACCCCAGGCCCCACTTTTATGGTGTTTGGGCTGATCTCTTGAGAACATTATACACGTCCTGATGCATCAGAACCTGATTATTCCTTGAAAGTAGAACAGGGAATCACTTAATTGTATTAGATATAGTCTTCAAGTCGAACTGGTTGGACCACAAGGAATGGTCCACCCACTGGATAACTTCCAACATTAAGTGCATGTGAAATAAATTGTCATCGTTAAATAATAATAAAAGCAAATGTGAAATCCAACCCGTCACCAGGAGGATCACCTGAAAAAATTAGTGTTATCCATCAGATGGGCCACACCATAGAAAACAGTGCCTGGCCATGATAAATAGCATCATGCAATGTGGTCCACTTGATTAGTGGATATGGCTTCTTCATTATAAGTCCAACCTATTGAACGGGTTGGATGTCTCACACACATGAAAGGTTGAAGTTATCCCCATTGGGTGAACCATAACTTATTGTCCAACTGTTTGGACTTTAGACCATCTCTTAGATACATAGTTTTTCTTTTCCTTCACACAAGACAAGGATGCTAATGTTCATTTCATTTTCCATGTTAATAAAGATAATGGCAATTATATTTTGAAATCTATGTATCTTCTACTAACGGAACAATTTACAGGTATATTGCTGTTGGAGATGAACCATTACTCCAAAGCTATGGCGAACAGTTCAAGCCCTTCATCGTTGGCGCAGCAACAAATATCCAGTTGGCTTTGATTGGAGCCAAATTAGCAAACAAGGTGAAAGTGGTCATTCCTTGCAATTCCGACATTTACCTTTCAAATTCTACCCTGCCATCGAAAGGGCACTTCAGGCCTGATCTCAACAAAACCATGACCCAGCTCCTCTCATTCCTCAGCAAGCACGGATCCCCTTTCGTTATCAATATCTACCCTTTCTTGAGTCTTCACCACAATAAGAACTTCTCCTTAGGCTCTGCCCTCTTCCACCCTACTGCACATCCACTGACAGATGGTCATAACACATACAAAAATAACTTTGACGCAAGCATTGACACCCTGGTTGCAGCTTTGTCGAGGGTTGGGTTTGCTGACATGGATATCATTGTCGGGCAGATAGGATGGCCCACAGATGGAGCAATGAATGCTTCGTCTGTTGTTGCTCAGAGCTTCATGAAAGGCCTAATGAGCCATCTACAGAGCAAAGCCGGGACACCACTCAGGCCTCGGAGACCACCGATCGATACATACATTTTTAGCCTCTTAGATGAAGATCGGAGAAGCATAGCCAATGGAAACTTTGAGAGACATTGGGGCGTATTCACTTTCGATGGTCAAGCCAAGTACCATGTTGATTTAGGCCAAGGTTCAAGAGATCTCGCGAACGCTCAGAATGTAGAATACCTTGCATCCAAATGGTGTGTGGTGGACAACAACAAGGACTTATCAAATGCCTCAGCCAGTGCTGTTGAGGCATGCTCCGTTGCTGACTGTACGATCTTATCTCCCGGAGGCTCCTGTTACACCATTGATTGGCCTGGGAATGTATCATATGCCTTTAATAGTTACTATCAGCAGCACGACCAACGGGCAGATAGCTGTGACTTTGGTGGGTTGGCTCTGATCACCACTGTTGATCCTTCAGTTGGAGAGTGCAGGTTCCCCGTCGGCCTCCGCACATCGCTGTCCACTTCCCTGCATGGGACACTTCATGCCTGGTGGACACTCTTTATAACTGCCTGCATTTCAGTATGGTCGCTTGGTTTCACATAGTATGTTAGCATGCTGGTATTTGTTTCAGATTGTTAGGTTGGATGTTGTTAGAGAGCCATATTGTGCAGTGATCTCTGATGACATGTTTGCCTCGGCCTCAAATCTGCGTATTTATGCAAAGTTGTAGTTTTTTCCTTGTTGTACAAGGTTTAAGGTTCCTTTCAAAGCCTTTTTTTGTGCCATTGATAGTGATTGGATTTTGATGAGTTGCTGCTTGTTTTAGAGCCTTCCAAAGCCTTTTTGATGAGTTATTGCCATTTGGGTGCATGGACGAAAATACAAACTATTGTAATTTATTTTTTTATCCACCAGTTTTCTTTTCATGCATGTATTTACCACCTAATGCATGGACCAATCTGATTTTGGGCCATGCGACATGCATCTGGAGCCTGTAGAGATGTGAAGAACCATGTTACACTTTTACTGTTTTGGCAATATCATTTTATATATATTTTTTAAATCACCTTTGTATCATACCAAGTATTGGCTCCCTAAGTGACGTGTCATGTGTAATACTGAATTTAGAGGGGATGCAACCTTCCAAATCTAATGCGATTGGAATGCTTCTTGCAGATCTCTCTCTCTCTCTCTCTCTCTCTCTCTCTCTCTCTCTCTCTCTCTCTCTCTCTCTCTCTTTGTCTTGTTTTCATTTAAATTGAGTAAAGAAGGTCTGCGGAACCTTATAATACAAAAAATAGTCTGTCATTTTTATTTGTTTGTTGACTTTCATGGTATCATGGCTTAAGATCCTCAGCCCTTTTTTTCTTTCAGGGCCACCACTGTGGAGAAATTGGATATCACACACTCCACATTATCATGTGTGGGGAGAATAAGGATTAGTAATCCTACTCTTGTGAGTAGCCATGACATTGGTCACTGTTTGTTGCATTTGATAGTAGAAATTAGTTTCTTAGTTATGTCTGCATTTGGCATCGGGGACAAGGAATAAAATGATTTCGAGATTTCTACTCTCAACAGAACTTCCTATTGTATCATAAAATGATTCCAATGGAGAATTGTGCATACCAGTGTTGAGTGTCAAATATTGCATAGTTCTCCCTAGTTATTCCTTGGTTTTATAAACATGACAATGCTTAATCGATCTAATTATGTATGTTTTCATGTACGATGTGATTTCGAGAGCTTAAGGCGAAATTGATGCCAAAATGAAGATTTATACTCAAAAGATTACTAAATGAAGATATGGAGATTTGGAAGTCATTGATGAAGAATTCACATGCCAAAGATCCAAGGAAACTGAAAAGGTTGAGTTCTTAGTCCTTTGGGGGGGGGGGGGGGTGAATATGACTATGCCAATTTAAAAATTAATGAACTGAAAGATTAAATAAATCAGAACTTATCAGAGATCTCAATTGTAATAGTATTGAGAAATTGATTCAAACTTTGTTCAAAGGACAACCTTACACAAAAAACAGATGTTTTAGGTAGGACAACCTGATTTCTTGAATGTAGTAAGAATCAAGATCACAAACTAAAACAAGAGGAAAAAATAAAAAAGCTAACTATTACAAGCATTCACCACATGTACATGAAAAGATTACAACCATTCAATACATATACATCACATACATCATTCACCACAAAACACCAGGAGTTATAGTGGTTTGGTGTGTACACCAATTGTTCTCAAACAACCATACCTACTCCACTCCCAATAATCACAACCCACGTGATATTGGCGTTCACTAATAATCAAAGTTTTCTCAGGTTTACCTTAAAACCTATACAATTGTGTTTTCAAATGGGCTGTCACAATCAAAACCCCACGTTGAGATTTTCTGGATATCTCAGTCAAAACCAATACAGAGATTTTCTGGATATCTCAAAAAAACCAAAAGTGAATAATGAATACTTATCTTCTTCTGAAGACGCTCTTTGATGTAGTCCGTAGAACCGCTTCGCTTGATGTAGAAATGTTCAATATCCAATAACACAATCAAGGGTTTTAGGTTCTAAATTGATTTTAAATTAATTCAAACCTTGAGCTACTTGTTTGAATTCCTTAGATCTCACAAGGAAGAGTTTGAACTCCCTTTAAAACATAAGATTCATAAAAGAGATTAAAGAATTACAAAAACAAAAAGCTAATAAAAGATTTAAAATTACCGTGCTATAGCGTGAATATGATGGAGACTTTTCTCTCTCAAAGTGAAGACTATTTGTCGCTTTTCTGAATGAATTCGGAGTGAGAAAAGACCTCTATTTATAGGCTTAAAATATGTTGCTTCAACTGGTCTAAGGTTTCCTTCGACTCATCTAAGGTCCAACAAAATTTCAAAATTTCGGCGCGATCGGATAAAACCGTTATTCGACTGGTCGAAGGGCTTGCTCGACTGGTCGAGTGGCCTACTCGACTGGTCGAACATTTCCTTTGACTGGTCGAGGGAGCCCAAAATTAGTTCCTGGAGTTCGAGTCGACCTCCCTTCGACTGGTCGAGGGTGTGCCCACGACTGGTCAAGCACTCTTCTCGACTGGTAGAGGAACTACCAGAAAAGTCCTTTTTTGAGTTTGAATCTTGGACTGGTCGAACTAGATCTTGGACTAGTCGAACTTAGGCTTGGACTAGACGAACCAAAGCCTAACCAAAGTATAAAAACCCGTGTATGTTTATCATATGAAAGAACCTAAGTCTAGGGTCTTTCTAGGGTCAATTATACTTGAAATTATTGGACATTGAAGTATATACCTTGAAGTTTCTACTTGAATCTTCAGTAGTGTTCAGTGGATCTTTTACTTGAAGTAAACTTGAAGTTGTAGCTTGATCTTGAACTTGAAGTGAAGTAGAACTCAAACTTGAAGTAACCTTCTTCATGTCTTGCACTTTCCAACTTCATGTTTGATCTTGAAGGTGAACTTTCCATCTTGATTCACTTGAAGGTGAACTTTTCATCACATGAATGAGTCGCACTGTAAGCTGTTTTGTCCCATCGAAATTTGACAAATAAGGGTGCTTTCTACAACATAGCACTTACAGAAACTAAGTGAGGATGAAAATAATCAAAGATTTGAAGTGAAGAAAAGGAATCCTGAAATTGTCCTGAAAAAAGAACATATTCTTGAAATTGTCTTGAAAAAAATATATTCTGGAGGTCTGTGTCTAAAACAGAACTATCTTGAAACAACCTTCGGTCCGACTGAAATTGGGCAAAACAGTCCAGCGAGAAGCAGGATTTTCAGCCTTAATTCAGTCCGACCGAAATCGTGTAGAGTCGTCCAGTGAGAGAAATTTTCAGCTTTAATTCGGTCCTACTAAAGTGTAATTTTTTGCGTAAATTTGAGGCGTTTTCAAAGTCAGTCCAAGCAAATACTATAAATATGGGTCTCTTAATTGTTTTTAAGCACGAATTGGGGTTGGAAGAGTGGAGAAAAGTGTTGGAGAACTTCAAGGAGTCCTTCCTTCTTCCCCAATATTCTTATTCTAGTTAGTTTTTATGCTTTGTTTAAGAGTTTTTTGTTCAATTATGTCTTTGGTTGGCTAAACATCTTAGCTAGGGCTAAGAGGTGAAGCTTGTAGCGTGTTGGGATGTTTATTTTTCTTTGATTCTTGTTTATGTTGAACTTCATTGATTTCTAGTTTAAATTTAAGGAATATTTTCAATTTTCTATGGTTTATTGTGACTCAAATTATAATAGACGCTGCGATAGCTTTGCATGTCTTCTTTTCCATTATGAGATTGTGAAATCGGTAAATCCTGTTGTTCACCATCGTCTCTTGGGCATGTTAGGATGATGGAATCCCTTCCAATCATCACAATATTCCTTCACGTGTGAACTAATTCAATGCAAAATTCATATCGTGCTTCAATTATTTTATCTTTCAACTGGATAGGATAGGACTTCGATTCCAGTTGTGTTTATTGAATCAAGCAAGGTAGTATCCTGTTAGCTACAAGTGGATCCTTGGCGCTCTAGTTCCCTTTTGATATTTGATAAATCATTCACAATTACTCTCTTTTGTTCCAGATTTAGGTTTAGATCTTATTCTAGTTCTACTTCTAGTTATTTTCAGAATACATACAAGTTTAATCCCTGTGGATTTGACCTCGGTCTTACCGAGTTATTACTACATCACGACCCTACACTTGGGATTGTGAACAACCAGTATACCTAGAAATTTCCCCAACATAACACAAGAATCTTATTTCATATTTTTGGAAATTCAACTATGAGTAGGGATTCCAATTCACAAATTATTTTTATTTGCTGCTGAAATGGCCATGAGCCAACTGCAACCTAAATTATACCTAGAAGTTGGTGAGAGAGTATATCGGCTCATTTTAGGACATGAGCCCAAAATTGAAGCATATCCAAAGCTCAAGTGGACCACACCACAGGAAACAAGGGGATAATGACATCCTCTCTCTCTCTCTCTCTCTCTCTCTCTCTCTCGCTCTCTCCCCCCCAAGTCCTCAACCCAGGCCTCCATCTATCGGCTCATTTTAGGACATGAGCCCAAAATTGAAGCATATCCAAAGCTCAAGTGGACCACACCACAGGAAACAAGGGGATAATGACATCCTCTCTCTCTCTCTCTCTCTCTCTCTCTCTCTCTCCCCCTCCAAGTCCTCAACCCAGGCCTCCATCTCTCCCTCTCCACAGACAGTATGTACGGGGGGTGATGTTGGGCCTTCGAACGTGCCTCCGAGATGCAATGGCCGAGTTCTCATTACTCAGAGTCTGAGGCCTTTGCAGCATCCTCAAGTTCCTTCCATTTGCCGTGGAGTCTAAAGCCACCCTCTATATCTTCCGCAATACTCAACCCATCCCTTAACTCCAAGGTCTCTCTCTCCTGTCAGCTAGGGTTTCAGTTTTAGGTCTTTATTTTCTTCATTTTGAAGAATTCTATGATAATTCGAGTGAGGAAAGACTGAGCACGTGCATCCGAGCCCAAAGTGATGTTTGTTTGTCATCTAACTTGTTCATAAGGTCATACATACCTGGATGAAGGAAAAACACATATATTAGCTTGATCCAAAACTTTTGTAGCTCCCAAGAAGCTTTCAACAATAGGCATTCAATTTCCACTATTTCTTGTGGTGTGGTCCACTCAAGCTCTGGATATACTTCAATTCTAGGCTCATGGACAACGTGGATAAGACGCATACATCATGTTGGGCCCCATAGAGTTTACTCAGTACGCTGCAACTTGCTGAGTTACTCTCTGTGCAATAGGCTAGGTGGAATCTATTCTGCAAAGACAACATGAATTATATTGTTGTGTCACCTTATTCTTCCCACTTTACCTTGATCAACTTCTTCACATCATTGCTGTCAATTTGTTCCAATAGTTCAGTTCATAGTTTCAAAACTCGAAAACTCAACTTAATAATTGGGTCTAGTCAACTACTAGACTGGATCGAGTCTTTATTTGACTTGACTTGATATTTTAACGACTAAATTTGATGTATTAGCTGTTCATCATCGTCTCCGGAAGTGGATTGCATGGTGAGCCACACATCACCAACCTCAGTGATGTGTTGATGTCACCAGGTTCTATAGGCCCAACCATGGTTTATGTGTTACATCCACACCGTTGGTGTGATTATTTTAGGGCATAAGCCCAAATATGAGGAGATCCAAAGCTCAACTAAACCACTCCACATAAAGCAATGAGGACAAGGATGCTACTGTTGGTGTGTTGACGTCACCAAGTTCTGTGCGGCCCACCATGATATATTTGTTATATTCAAATTGTCCATTCATTTGGTGAGATTATTTTAAGGCCTAAACCTAAAATGAGACGGATCTAAAGCTCAAGTGGACCACACCATAAAAAGCAATGGGGATTGAACACCTGTCATTGAAAACTTCTTGGGGGGCCACAAAATATTTGGATCAAGCTGATATTGGTTTTTTCCTTTCATCCATGTCTGTATGACCTTATGAACATGTTCGATGGCAAAACGCAATCTGCTTCCATCATTGTCTAGGTCTTATCCTAATTAATTAGGGTTAACTACGTAAATCTTGTTTTATCATTCCACTCTTAAGACCGCCTGTAATTTTTTCAGTTGTAAACACATTACACTTGAGAAGAGTTTCAAATATAATCGATTTACATGCTATTCCATTTGGCTTTTAAGTGGTAATCTATTTACAGGTAAATAAATTGTGTTTGGCTACTTGTAAAGTGTTTACAATGAATAAAGTAGGTGTTTGTATCATATATCTTGGGTGATGAACCTTTCAAAGTCTGTAAATCACATAAAAAATGCTTGATTTTTTAAGGGCTCTAAGAGAGCATTAAAGTGTGCACACTATAAATGGATTGGATGTCTTTCACCTATCACAATGGCCCCAAATGTAATCTAGAAGTTTTTAATGGTGAATGTCCCATCTTTCCCTCAGGTGGTCCATTTTATAATGGACGAGTGTTTTTTTTTTTTTTTGAGCCACAGGAGAGCATCAAGGAAAGTACATGATAGATAAATCGGATGTACCATACACATTATGGTAGGCCCCACATATCATGAGTGTATATTAATCATTGTGTTCTAACATATATAACGACTTTTTAGTTGAAAAGACTTTACCAATAATATGAAACATAATTTTTTATTTGATTTCAGATTACAGCTAAAAGATATTATTTATTTACAATCTATAAAAGCTTTATAGATAAATACATGCATCCAAATAATCCCTACAATTAGATTAATTGTAATCCTTTTACAACGACTTTATAGGCATCCAAACAACTCTTAACAGAATGTCCTAACATAAAGGTTTGGTATGTCATATTATTCGCATTCATGATAGGTGGAAAACTCAGACAACTCAACTCAACTAGACGAGATTTCAAGCTGAGTGTAGAATCTGTGATTCAGTCGAGACTCAACAAGAGTTGTGGCTCGAAAAACTCAATCAACCTAAAAACTCAATCAACCTAAAACAAGTCTGTGTGACTCAACCGAGTTAGTCACCCGTTCAACTGTTTAAGCTACCAAAGTTAAAAATTGAGTGAGACTACAGTCGACCTATCAAACTGGCCTGATTTTGGTTCAAGTGTGGCCCACACCTGATGAATGTCTTGGACCCCACACGGTGCTGATGAATTGCTTTGACTGGACCCCACACGGCTCTATCACTTTGGCACGTGTTATGCCAATCTCATGAGTAAAAAACCATAAGATCGGGATGCATCTAGCCAATAGTGTTCTGATTCATCTCTTCGTTGTTCTTTCTTCCCAGCCGTTTGGTAGCTAGCCACTGATCCAATGGTTATAGTAGTCTAGTCAGGGATATGTTTTTAGGAATCAGCCATCCATTGTAGGGCTGTTTAACGGTCTAGATCTACCACCCCATGGTCCCTCCATGAACAAAGTCATGGATAATGATAATTTTCTCCTTGAGGTCGGATCCACTACAAAGCCTTACAGGTTCAGCAAAAACTACCTTGTATTGGAGATTTGGAGTCCATCGTGATATTGCCATGAAATCCAATCCATCCATCGTGTCCACACTCTCGGTATATCCCCAAAATCAGGGAGATCTAAAACACAGGAGCATCTGATTTCTCATCCCAACTGTTCTCTGTGGTGTGGCCCGCTTGAATGTTGGATCGGACTGATTTTTGAGCATCAAGTAGAGAACGGTGGGGTGAAATTGATGGATGGATTCGATGCCATTAATAAACTAGGGTGGGCCCCACACATTCCATTGTAGGTTAAGCTTAACCTTAGAAACTTTTTCTCTTTCACTTTTGATGCATCTGGATCGTACAATTCGTCCTGGTCATACCCTTTCTAACCGTCGAGTTTTCTCAGCCGTGTTGTGTCCTAACGACCAGACCATCCTCATCTTGCGTGTATGTTCAACATGGTCAGTGTTCACCACCTGATGTACAACTCAAAAACCTGGCACGTGTATAGGCTTTTGCTTTCTCTCACGCGGTGTGGAATGCAGATTGTAAGATTTTCTTTTGCATCTGTCGCGATGTAGATTTCAGCACGTGTCTCTACCCACTAGTGCCGTCCACTTTCGGATATTATCCTGTGATTTGAGCCATCTAAACTGTATTTAATACCGTAAATAAGCTATTCTATGATAATCAGGCTCAAGAGATGGTCCTACTCTTCGATTTTTAGAGCTAAATGTGAGCCATCAAAAATTTATTTTCATTGTTCTAAATTCATCTATGGATACTGAAGTTCAAAACCATCCGTTCGGTATAATTTTCTTAGTAGCTCATCTTGCATAAATTACACAACATGGACGGTTCCGATCATTGAACCACTTAGCCTATGTGCCCCAGTGGGCGGCGACGTACGCTGGTTTTTAGTTGCGACATAGACAAACGAACTCGGATAGGAATGCCCTACCGCCCCGCTTTCCTCTTTTTGTTTTTCCCCCTTTTCTCTCTCTCTCTCTCCTCTCTCTCTCTCTCTCTCTCTCTCTCTCTCTCTCTCGGAGAAAAGAAGCTATTTTCTTCTGAAAGAGGAGAAAAATCTCCTAATATCGAAACCATGTCTGGGATGTACGGGTCCGGCGGAGCGGGCGACTCTGCTCCGCCTCCCCGTGGCGGCGGCGGCTACGGTAGAGGCGAAGGCGGAGGTGGAGGATATGGTGGAAATTCTCAGAACCGAGGTCAGTATCAGGGTTAGGGTTTCTCTCTTTATCTCTCCATCTCTTTCTGGGGTTAGGGTTTCAGTAACAGTTCCTTTTCAATTCGCCAGGCGGCGGAGGATACGGAGGAGGAGGTTATCAAGGCGGCAGTGGAGGATATGGAGGAGGAGGAGGAGGAGGAGGAGGTATCAAGGCGGTGGCGATCGAGGGAATCGAGGCGGTGGAGGAAATCGGGGTGGCGGTCGTGGGCAGCGGCAGAGATGGCGACTGGCTATGCCCTAACTCTAGGTGTGTTCCTTTACTTCTGCATATTTGATTTTTTTTGACGGCCTGCCTGTTGGAGATCTAGACTGTCCATCTTGTGGGCTCTGCCATGGATGGAATATGACTCATGGAGCCCCACCTATCTTACTGTCCTACCTGTCTGATAGTTGTCATGTAAATTGATGGTGAGGAAGTATGGTTGGCAATCTACATGCTACGATAGAAACCCACCAATTGGATGGTTTGGGATTGTTTCTGAATTCTGCATCCACTATAAGGCCCACTGGAGGTAGGATCTGGATTGTTGGAAGATATGCCCACTTGTACAGAATGCTGGGCTGAGAAAAAGTCAGTATTTTGGTGTAGGGTTGTTTTTGTTTCTGCTCTTCTTTGTGTGGAAAACGAGTTCTTGGAACCTAAGTTTGTGGCTGCAGCCGTGGGAATCTGAACTTTGCGAGAAGAACTGAATGTAATAAATGTGGTACTCCGAGTCCTGCTGGAGCAGGAGATCAGGGTGGTGGCGGCGGCGGCAACAGCTATAATAGAGGAGGAGGAGGTAGTGGTGGGAACCGTGGTGGAAGAGGTGGCAGTTACAGTAGCAGCAGCGGAGGAAGGGGTGGTTCTTATGGCAGGGAAGATAGTGGATATGCTCAGTTTCCTCCCCCTCAACCGGCTTCTTATGGTGGTGCAGGTGCAGGTGGAAATTACCCCCCACCCCCAAATTCTTATGGTGGAAATAGTAATTATGGTTCCGAGCCAGTTCTTCTGCCGAGCTATGCTGGTGGTTGGCCCAATTCATACCCTCCGAGCTATGGCGCTCCTCCAAATAGTTATGGTGGAGATGGGTCAGGTGATATGTGGGGGAGCGGCCGAGGAGGGCCACCGGTTGTAGCTCCTGGCCGAGATGGTGGCGTCCCCCCTCAACCACCAGTTGGTGGCTATGGTGGTGCTCCGTTGGATCCTCCTGCGAAGATTAAGCAATGTGATGGGAATTGTGATGATACATGTGACAACCAGTGTTTTCAGTAGCGCCCGTAGCGTAGCGAAATTACTACGTAGCGTAGCGAAATCACTACGTAGCGTAGCAAATAGCGTTTATCCCCTTGTAGCGTGCGCTACAGGGGTCGTAGCGTACGCTACGAATACGTAACGTGTAGCGCAGGTAGCGTGCGCTACCTGTCTGTTTTTTTTTTTTTTTTTTTTTCACTGCATGAAACTGTGGTGAACTTACACCACAAGCCATAACTAAAGTTTTTTTATTTTTTTTTTTTTTTATAAAAACCCTATTTGCAAGGGCTTCCACACCCAAAACGACGCAGCTGACGCAACTCCTCTCCCCACCCTTCCATTTGGAGATCGAAAATCCTCTTACAGGCCCAAACCGATGCTGCCGCCGCTGCTCCTCTCCCCACCCTTCAATGTTGAGGTCGAAAATCTGCTGCCAAGCGCAAACCGACGTTGCTGACGTTGCTCCTCTCCCCACTCTTCAATCTTGAGTTGGAAAAACTGCTTCCAGACGCAAACCGATCGCTGTGGAGCTTCAACATTTCCCTTTTAAAATGCCAGTTACTGTCGGTTTTTTGTTTTTTATACTTGTTTTTTTTGTGGTATGGCTCACGTGGGCCCCACTGAGGTGCATGAAGGGGTGGGATGTGTATTATTTTCTATGGTGTGGCCCACGTGGGCCCCACTGAGGTGCGTGAAGGGGTGGGATGTGCATTATTTTCTATTGTGTGACCCACGTGGGGCCCACTGAGGTGCGTGAAGGGGTGGATGCGCATTATTTTCTATGGTGGGGCCCACTGAGGTGCGTGAAGGGGTGGATTTGCATTGTTTTCTATGGTGGGCCCACTGTGGTGTGCGTATGAGTGTAAGTGGTGTGCGTATGTTGATTTTTGTGATATATATATTTATATATTTTGCTTTTTTCTTACTATTTAATATTTATCATATATATATATATGAAAATTAAAAAATAGAAGTATTGTGTAGCTTACGCTACACGCTACGCTATTTTGCTACACGCTACGGAGGGTTGAACAATACGCAACACGCTACCGCTATTTAAAACACTGGTGACAACTCTTGAATTTACATATCGAATTTGCCACCGGATATTAATTCGGACGAATTGAGAGAACTTTTTGGAGGGATTGGGCAGGTGAGACCTGTTTGTTTCTTTTTGTTTGTTGTCTTAAGTGCATGCTATATTATTATTTGCAGCTCTGAATTTAGAGATGAAGGGCTTTACATGTTACCATCAGCTGTACCCAATATATTTCTTCGGATTATGTTGATCTATCTGGTTATGCATAGTAGTTGCTCTATTAGAAATACAGCTTACCGTAGCACATGGCTGTTATGATGTATACTGAGTCTGTACTTCCATTTTGTTACAGCCTAGCTGTATTTGATACATTTTGTAACACTATCTCTTGATTCTAGAGAAGACGGATATTCTGCTGATATTTCTGGGTTTGAAGAAGTCCATTTTTGTTTTCTACTACCTTGAGAGTTAGCAGCACAATGGTGAAGCAGCAGTATATGAGAACCTTCTAACCGATAGCAATTAGCAAAGGAATTCATTAAGAATGCATAAACAAGTGATCATGTGAACTGGCAATGTATAAACAAGTGCTCCACTGGTTCACATTCCAGAGGCAAAGGATGCAGACTTTAATCATAACTAATTTCCTGCTCCTTGCACATACTGATCGTAGGACCTGTTTGGTTACTATCAAAGTTCTACTCAGATAGGCTAATCTTGAACACATTTGTCCAGCTATAAGGCCAATCTGAATAGGTTTGCATGGATAGATTATTCTGCCATATTGACTGTTGTTCGTCAAACACTTTGTTTAGACAAACATATGTGGCTCTTGTAAAAATTTGGCACACCAGCAGATGTGGACATGTGGCATGCTTGTAGATCAGTATTGGCACGTGTGGCATGTGTCACCTGAAGTCTGAAGATGCACAGTGGTACATGTGGGTCGCTTGAATATGCACGGTGGCACGTGGGACAAGTAAAGTTTGGATGTGGCAGATGTGGGGTGCTTAAGGATCGGTGGCTTTGCTTGTGGCACATTGACACTTGTGGCTCATATGATACAACGAATAGCTAGTTATTCATGTAATTTATGAAAACTAGGTTAAAACTTGCTTTCGATCCAATCTAAAAAGAAGAAACCTTGCCTTCCATCCAGATAGCCTTGTGCAATGTAATGGTTGGTTTTTTAGACACTTTTTTTTTGGGTATTGGAATTGTTGCCACTATCCGAACAATGGTGGTTGACAAACCATGGATGGTATCCTTTAAAAAAAAAAGACCATGGATGGTGCTGCTATGAAAGGTTATCTTAATCAAACTTTTAGGGTAAGCAAACGATCCCTTATAGTTACTTGAAAAGCTGACGCATCATGGGGGCCTTCACTTTTATGAAGAACAATTCATGGTTGCCAAAAACTGTCCAGACTTGATGGGCTGAATATGTGTATAATTAGGATTTTCCATATGATTTTATTACCCAGTAATTATACTTAAATTCGAGTTTATCCCTTATCTGTAAAAAAAAGTTATTCATGAATTTCATATTTACATCATCGATTGTACATTTGTACTTCATTCTCTCTTTGTTGGCTGCATTATATTAGATGTAATTCTGGTTGGGTTGAGGTTGATATGCTTTCTTTAGATTTTATTTTATTTTAAATTTTTTTTTTTAATAATTAATTTTAATGGTTTTTCAAGTGCTTTCATTGAACTTTGCATTGCTTTGCTAAGACATACAAAATTTTAGAGAAAAAAAACTCGAAAAAAGAGAATATGTTATCAATTCAAAAAACAGCGTAATCCTCTGTTTCCTCTGTAACTATGTGGGCAAATGGGTTGAGGGGCTTCGGATTGACGGACCAAAGGTGCTAATGGGTTGGATCAAATTGGGTCAAGGGGGCCTCAGACTGATGGACCAGACCCATCTAGTAATTTGGTTGAATTGTTGGATCCATTTCAAGGAGTGTGCGAGGTGAGGGAGTTTGGACAGTTAGTAATAAGAGCAACTCTTATGAATCATACTCTTTTGGGAAAACGGTTGTGGAGATTTGGGGAGCAAGAGGATAGTCATTTGATATGTGACTGCTAGTAAATATGGTATGGATGGAAGGGGGTTGGTTTACATTGCAGTCGTCTTAGCGTGGAGCTTTTGGGTTTTGAAAAACAGTGTTTTGGATGGCATACTTCTTCAAAAGGGAGATCTTTTGTTCTTGGGGATTATTCTCGTATTAGATTTTGAGAAGATAGGTGGAGTGGGGAGTACCCCCTTAATATTGCTTACCCTCACTTATATAGAATAGTCAGAGAGAGTGCAGTGCACAGATCTTAGTGTGTGTCTCAAGTTGGGGATCATTTTATTTGGGCTCCTCTCTTCTTGAAGGAATCCATTGTTGCCCAATGAAACCGACCTGATGGCAAGGTGGTGCATTGCTGTAATGCACTGTGGCCTAACATCCAACACGAATTGATGACTGTCTGATTAAACATTGTGGATGAGGTGTACTAAATGACACGAAGAAAATTGTAGGAGCACAAGTTAATGGCAAGGGGTAGGTGCTTTCAAGTCAGGAGGTATACACCCGCTCACGCTACTATTAGCGGTCCCATAGTGCGTCCTATTGCCTTCCAACCAATCAATTCTTGAGGTAACTTGGGATAACAAAGTTGGCCAAAACTCTACCAGTAACAATAATGGTGTTAACCAATGGGTATACCCCCCTTTCCAAAACGTTGATGCAAAAGGAAAGTCTATTATGAGAAATCAAGGGTGATCAACCAACACTTGCTTCAAGTGTGGTAGTCATGAACATTATGCTATGGAATGACGTTGCACTCTCCAATTCTGCGAAGGACAAGAAAGAAGACTTTTACGAACATGATGATGTCCACAGAGGGTAAAATAAATAAGAACAGAGGAAGGTATGGATGGCCTAAGAGAGAATAAGTTGTCAGTTGTCACTGGTAGTTAGGAGAATCCTCATAGCACCGAAACAAGAAGTCAAAGAAGATTGATTGAGGACCAATGTTTTCCATGCACAAGTATTATCTAGTGGTTGTCAAGGACATTATTGACAGAGGCAACAATATAAATGTGGCTTCACAAAGCATGGTGCACAACCCCTGTAAGATCGCAGACCACCCTTAGCCCTATAAGGTCACACGGGTTTAATTAAATTCATTCCTGTGACCAATAGGTGCTTAGTGAACTTATCTTTGGGTCCTTGAGGAGAATCAATTTGGTGTACATCATTTCGATGAAAGTCATACATATATTTCTGGGATGCCCATGGATGTAAGACAAAGATGTGATTCATCAAGGCCAAACGAATATGTACAACTTCATGTACAAAGGGAAGCTTGTCATTCTCAAACCTATGAGAGAAGGAACCAAAGGAGATAAGCTGTTTCGACAATGTTCAATATGGCTTATTTTGTAGAAGAAAGTAAAGAGCAGGGGATCATCTATGTGTTTGTGGGACGCAGATGCACGGCTAATTCAATTGATGAGGATTCTACACAACATCCTGAGATTCAGGAGATACTGTCCCAATTTTAGGATGTAGTCCTTGATGAATAGTCAAGTGGGTTACCACCAATGTGTGATGTTGAGCTTGGTCGAAGGGTGGAGGAATTATTCACCAAGGGCTTAGTTCATGAAAGCCTCAACCTATGTGTGGAGCCAACAATGTTGATGCCAAAGAAGGATGCTAGCTGGTGGATGCATGTTATAGCTGCCGTATCATCAATAAGATTATTGTAAAGTGCCTTTTTTGGTCCCATGCCTAGACAACATGTTAGGTATGATGTCAAATGGTACAATCTTTTTGAAGATCGATTTGCTAAGTGGGTATAACCAAATAAGAACTCGCCCCGAGGACGAATGGAAGATCACATTCAAGACAAATAGGTTGTAACTTGTATCAATGGCTAGTCATGCATTCAACCTGACATTCACCCACGACATTCGTGCAAGTGATGATGGAAATGCTACAACAGTATGGCCATTCATAGGTAAGTTTGTCATTGTATACTTTGATGACATTCTCTTCTACCTCTGTTCACGAGAGGAATATTTGATCCATCATGGCCCCAATTATTGAATGGAATGAAGTAGACACTGTAGCCTTAAAAGAAATTAAGAAGATGACCAAAGTTTTATGCTCAACAGACTTTGACAAAGTCTTTGCTATGGTGTGTAAAGCTTCTCCTATGGGCATTGGTGGTTGCCTTTGTTACGAAGGGCACCTAGTTGCATATTTATTGAGAAGCTCAACAATGCATGAAAATGGTATTCTACCCATGACGTTGAGTTCTACATTGGTAAAAGCCCTGAAGCATTGGAGACATTATTTAGTGCATCGAGAATTCATACTCTATTTTGACCGTGAAGCATTGATGTACTTGAACTCCCAGAAGAAGTTAAGTGCGTGATATGCAAGTGGAGCATATGCATATGGGAATTTACCTTTAATCTCAAGCATCTAGTGAGCATAATGAACAAGGTAGCAAACACTCTTAGAAAGAAGACATCTTGACTACAAGATCAGTGTCCACAATGAGACTCGAGGTCAGATGACATGGTTTGCTCTCCATGATGCTTCTGTTTTACGGTACAAGATTGTGCATTGCAATGGGCTCTTTGTAGGAGCTAGTGGCGTTGAGCTGCATTCTAGAGGCCTTGGTAGTCACTTTGGGATTGACATGAACATGATCATGGTTGAAGACCATTTCCATTGAAAGGGAATTATGAAAGACGAACAACCCTGGTCTAGCAATGCTGAGCATGTCAACTTGGCAAAGGGTGTATTAAAAACACTCATTTGTGAACTGTGTTTTCAGTACCAAAGGGACCATGGGAAGATCTTAGCATGGACTTTGTCTTGAGATTATTAAGGACGCAATGATCCATTCTCCACGATGGCTCATTTCTTTCAATACAAGAACACGTCAGATGTGATGTACATTGGAGACCTTTTCTCAGAGAAGTGGTCTGATTGCACGCTATTCCCAAAACCATTGTCTGATTAAGATATTAAGTTCATGAGACGGAAGTTGCAAATCAAAGCCTCAGAATTTTTTGCAATGTCTTGTTAGTGAGCACATTCACATGTGGAACGGTCTTTTCCAAGGCGTGTTTGTTTATAAACCGTACGATAGGATTATCTCTTTTTGAGTTTGTCGTTGTTTAAACCTCGACAACCCATCAATCAGCCACCTCTCCCGATAACTACTATCAAGATGCTGGGGATTTTGTGCAACACGTCAAGGAGATGCATGAAGATATCATCTATAAGATTGTGACAAGTAATGAAAACTATAAAGGATACTGTGACATGAGGTAATTGTTTGCATAGTTCAACGAAGGCAATAAATTATGGCCCATCTTAGGCCTGAACTCATTCCTCCTGGATCATATCACAAGCTACATCTGAGGAATGTGGGTCCCTACTTTGTCAAGAAACAACTTGAGAAAATAAATATCTTGTTAAACATTCCACCTAAGCTGAAAATCAGTCATGTCTTCAATATGGAGGATTTGATTGCTTACTTTGGAAACCACAAAGATCATAATGAAGAAGAACAAGCAATTGAGATACCTAAAGTATTGCAGTAGTTTGATGAAGTAATCAAGGATGTAATCGATGATAAAATTGAGTCGACATGTTGAGGCGGGTATTTGAAGTTTTTGGTGAAATGGAAAGGTCATCCAAAATTTGGATGTTGGTGGATTTCCAATGAAGAGTTTCAACATATCAACCCTGAGCCATGCAAGCAATAAATTACGATGAAGTTGACGGAGCCAAGTTCTTCAACGAAGGTGTTACACACAAGAGATCAAGAATGGGCCTCATTTGATCACACGTTTGGAACATGTGCCCCCAACATGTTCACACATGCGAGCCATGATCACACGTGTGGGTAGTTTTTTTAGTTTTTAGTTTTTTCCCCTTTCATTGTCCAGTTCTGATAATAAATGGAATAGCTAAAATACCGTCACTTAAAAGTGGTAATAAATTAAGCAAGGAGGTTATTTTAGTACTTTCCGATAATAAGGGTTTCTCTCTTTGTTTAAGCCTATATAAGGCATAGCTTTGGGTGTGTGAAGGCGCTTTTGGCCTTTAGTAACAAAGAAAATTTAGCTTCTAGCTCTATGCTTGCGCTGGAAGAGATGGGAAAACATGTGATATCTAGTCAAACTTGAGAGCCTACAACCATATTTCTTGTTCTTGATTCAATGGCATCCCTTTTGGGATTTGCGTTAATGCTTATGCTAATTTGTGGTTTGCTGACCCGACAAACTCCCTTCTCATACATCTATACACACAGATGTGCCATTATTTGTTTCTTGAGTTTATTCAGTTGCTTTGATCATGAACCAAATTCACGGCATCTCTTTGTTTCTCTCCCTCTCTCTCAAAAAGAAGAAGAAGAAGGCCTGAAGGGGGTATGATGCATTATGTAACTGGTACTCTCCGTATAGCGACTAAGGTACAAGGTTGATATGATCATAAAGGCCCCCTTTGACATGTTTATTTTCAAAATCTCTCCTTTTTCCACTTCTTTCTTCATTTCAACCATGGAGGAACGTTAGGAACTACTTTTAGACTTTGATTTAGACCTGTTTTGATGATCAAAACACAACATTTGAGTGAGATTGACAAATCGAAGCAGAATGGACCATTTGGAAAACTATTGGAAGGGATCAACCATCACTCTTAAAAAAATCTTCTTTTTGTTGTATTCATATGTATTGGGCCATGGTCCACCAGACCATGCTTGATTGTGCTCAATTAGGACATCGTTGGTTGACTTTCAGCAGGTGAAGCTAACAGACAACATTCTTAACAAGAATGGTTTTGATACACCATTAAATATATGCTAAAACCACACAAAATGATAGATTCTGATGTTCTACATTTTTTTATATATATATATATATATATATATATATATATATATATAAAAATTATTATTATTTTTTTGGTGCCAAGAAAATCCATCCAGTGTGTGTCCAATATGCTCTGTGTTGTATGGTTTGTAGGCGTGGCTGATATTCTCACTGATATCATTATCCAAAACCATGATGGAAATGTTTCTTGAATGTAAAAACTTGTTTAGGTTGTGTTATATGGTAAATCCATTTTCCAAATGAAAAATACTCATTAGTAGGTAGTAGTAGGGTTATGAAATCATTAAAAAAAATACTAATCATCAACATAGCCTTGTCCTAACCATGTTGACTTTATAAATCCTCTTTCCCTCGATACAAGTGCCTTCACATGTCCAATGCTGTCTTCTACATGCCTCTTAAACAAAGAGTGAATCCCTAATAATGGAAAAAGACTAAAACACACACGTGGTTAAGTTACTACAACCTTACGTGAGGGTATTTTGGTCATTACACTAAAAAGAAATAAATTACCAAATAAAAAACTAGGGGCTAAAATATTGATGGGACCAAACACGTGTGATCATTGTGGGCCCACAAGTTCCAAACACATGATCAAGTGGGAGTGACTCTTGATCTCTTGCATGTAACATGCTTGGTTGCACATCATAGGGCTGTCTCTAGTTTCTTAGTACATGGACAAACTCTCACAATTGGTCCATTATATTCCTATTGGGGATTTTGTTGAATTGCTTTCAATGACCTCATTCTTGATCCCATCTTTCCTAGTCTTCCCACACATCCATCTCAACAACCTTATCTCTGCAACACCAATTTGTCCTCTCTCTTTTTTTTTCTTTTTTTCTTTTTTCTTGCCTCCATGGTATTCCGTAACTGTAACAGTGGCCGTAATGGCCACCACTGTTACTGTTGTGATATGGACCGTACCTGTTACGGTCTTTAGAAAAGAAGAAGAAGAAGAAGCTGTATTGGACCCATAATGCGTAACCTTTACGTAATGGTAGTTATTGTCTCGTAACGGCTGTTACGGCACACCTTGCTCTGCACCCAACACTTTCCCCTATGTAGATTAGTTGATCAAACAGCTTTCTATTAAAATTTCCTTTTGTTTCAATTGCATGAGGTGATAACACAACACAGGTTAAAAAACACAGCATTTTGGAGGCACGCTCTACTTCATCCACCTAGTTACAATTTATCAGAACATCCCATCTATCTCCATTTGTTTTAATTATAGAGTCATGGTAACAATACAAACTGCTTCAAGAAATCTTTTGGCCATAAATTTTAATGGAAGTCTCATCTTTATATTTTCGTACTAAATTAAACCAAATAATGTCTAGGTTGCATTAACTATTTTACCTTTGGACTATAGAACCTCTCTCCAGACATCCAACTTAGCATTTGATCCCTCTAGTCTTGTGAACAACTCAGAAACCACCATTTCATTCACAAACAATATACACCGAGGGATCTCATCTTGGATGCTAGTGTGTAGTTCATCTGTAAGTAGTATGAAATTGAAAATGGCTTAATGGCTGACCCCTATGAAAATTGGACGCTACAGGGAATTCATTCACCTCATCACAAGCCATTCTCACTCAATTAACGAGACCCATATACATTACTCTAATCATTCATCATGGCTTTATTACTGCTATTTGGGATGGGTTTCTTCTACTCATGATTACTGGGCAAAAGTTTAATGACTGACAGTCTAACAACCATCAACTCTCTACTGGGCATGAGACCGGTTGGTGCATCACTACCAGATGAGTTTTTCCTACGAGTTTTTTCTACTGTATCCCTTAACATGCCTTTAAGAAATGATAGTCTTTTAAGATTTTGATGTGGCCCCCTCCATCTTTCACATGCAAGGTTTTCAGACTGGTTGGCACATTACTACTGGTGGAGTTTTTTTCTACGTTAGCCCTTATTATTCTTGTAAGATATTATGAAATCTACAAGTTTCTAAGTGGCCGAGTGGATGCCACTTCTAGTGATACAATGGCCAATTGCCAACGAAGAAACCACAATGCAAAAAAAAAAAATTGGCTAGGATTGAGTTGTGGGTGGTGGGCTACCCTTAGTGGGAGTGTGGGACTAACCAAGGTATTCCCAATACGGTTACGTAATGGTAATGGTGGTAACTGTTACACGTTACGGGACATAATGGTTGTAACGCTGTTGTGGAAAAATTATCTCGTAACACTCAGTTATGGGGCCAAAATAGGTTTTTTTTTTTAAATTTATTTTTTATTTATTTATTTTTAATTATAATTTTTTAAAGGGCATCATAGTGTGAATTGTAACAGTAATGACAGTGGCCATTACGGACACCATTACTGTTATGGAATACGTTGGGACTAACATATTTGATGGTGTTACCTTGGAGCCCAAAAGGGCAATTCGTGGGATTGTAAATGGGTTTCCAAGTTTGAAAAGTTTCAATTTTTTGATGTTCCAGAAGTTCCTGAAGTTAGTAGAGATTTTGGTTTGCTTTCTTATTAAATCAAAGTTGGTTTCTACATGTGCTTGATTAGCAAGTTAGTGTAAAGAGACGAGGAAAATCTTATACAAGTTTGGTAAAGAGGAGAAATATTATACAATGCTCAGGCCAAAAGTTTGCACAATACCATCGGGTTTCAATTTGTATGAGCATTTAATGTTGTCGATATATCCTGGGGCACCATCAGCATAACTAGTTAGTTATGCTCTTCCCTCCATACTTCTTAATCAATTGTTCAAGACATTAAATAGCTTCCATAATTGGTTTACTTGGCTTGAAGCTAAAATGATTGTCGGCATCCTTTTTCTTGTCTGTCTTTGCTCTACCAGAGCTACATCGTGGTGCGACTCATAAGGTGATCCCTACTATCGATGCAACTTACTGCATCTCCTTTATTCTTGTCAATGTGTATTCATGTCGCCCCTCATCTAGCATTTTCTGTCTCCATTGATATGTCATTGGTCCCCCACATACTTTTCTTTCTTTTCTTTGCTAGGGCTGCATTTACTAGATGTCCTCCTAATCCCTGTGTCTGAATCTTCACATGCGCTCCTAATCCCCAAGGGTCTTGGTTGGTGGGAAGGAAGAGGGTGCTTACTATAGATAAATCTTCAAAGTGGATGATGTTGCTTCCCAATATTTGTATTGTGTATGTAAAATGCGGAATCAGTTGACCGCTTGTTTATTCATTTGCCCTTTTGCTCATAGTTTGTGGGAGAGGCTCTTGCTTTTGTTTCACATGCCGTGGGTAATGCCAGGTTCTACTGAAATGCTTCGTTCGGCTTGGCATGGAGGTGGCGTCAGGAAAGGAGGAAGGGTGGTGTAGCTTCTAGTGTTGCTAGTAGTTCTTTGGGCCATTTGGGGGAAAGAAACAGATGATGCTTTCAGAATAGATGTGGGATGGGTCGGAGGTGTTCAAAAGGGCAAAGCTAGACGTAGCGGGCTAGGCCTCTTGTTCTAGGGTCTGTGACGATTGTTCCTTGTCTTCCTTGCTTGGGTTGTAGCTGCTTTCTGTTTTTTATTGGTCGGGTTGTTGCTGTTCGGTGTTTTTCTTGAATACTTTCTGAAAAAAAAAAAAAAAACAGAGGTAGTCGTTTGCTATAAAATTAGACATTAAGAGTTCATGAGCCAAGATGGATGAAGTTATTGGAATATGTGTTTTTTGATACCTTCTACCAAGCACCACTCTCGCTTTAAATTGCACTGTCATTTTGAAGCAGCTGTTCCTGCTCCCGCACCCCAGTTGTTGTTGCAGCCCATTGCACTTTATGCAACTATGTTTGAGGAGGAAAATATTGGTGACTGCTTCAGGCTCCTCAGGTCCACATTGTGGTGGGATCCTGATGTCTGTCCAGTCGAGGGAAGGACACTTCCCTTTCTCGATCCAATGGAGGGGCTGCTTTTGCCCCTTGCGCTGTTGAGCTGTTGTGGGGGTGTCTCCCCTTGGCTGTTTGTGGGGATGGGTGCCTCCCCGCTCTTGTTTGTTTGTCTTGTAATGGACACCTTTGGTCCTGGGTCCTCCATGGGTGGCCCTGCTTCCGTGCCCCTAGCTTTGTTTGATGGGTTCGGGGGTTTTGCCCCTGGCATTGGGTATGCTTCTGAAGCTCTAAGGATCTTGTCCCATCGTATTGGCGGCCAAATGGACTCCTGGCTGGAGTGTTCTGTTAGCTTGAGCCACTGGAGGTGATTCTCGAGAGAGGTCGTCGTGTCATCACAAACTGTCCCGGATTTTACAAACTCGATGGGCGTACATTTGAACGGTTGCCTCTTTCTAGGCCTTGCGGCCTAATCTTTCAGTGTCGGTTGATATCACAGTCCCTATCTTTGCTCGTTTGCCCAGGCTGGCTTTACTACCATACATCTCTCATGGAACTCAGTACGGTAGTTCAAAATTAGCCGTTCAGCCGGGGGATCCTAGTTTCATGATGGGGAGCTGATGGGTTTATTTAGGGAATCCATAACGACACCCAGATTAAGGAGTAAGTTCTACTTTTGCTACTCTAGTGCTCAAAATAGATGGTGTCGGTTGGTGATAGTGTCGGATGGTCACCTGATAGTAAGTATCAGAGTTGAAGTTCCATATTTATGTTTATGAGTGGAGGTAATGTGGACAATTAAACATATTTGTTTGGCGATGTGAACATTAAAAAGAAGAAGGATTGTATTAGGATGTGATGTTGAAGCTTAAAGAAGGTAAATCGATGATTCTCTGTGAGGTTGAAATGGAGAAAGCACCTGATGATGCAGATTATGATGTTTTGGATTACATTGTGGGATGGGTTTTGGAGGATGGGGCTGTCAAAATTGTGAATAGGCCTGGCCCGTCAGGTCTGGCCTGAACAGTTCAAAATCCGAGCTGAAGCCAACCCCAGCCCGGCCTGTTGACAGCCCTACTTGGAGATGGTGATGGGAACTTCGGCAGGAAACTTGAGGTCAAAGATGGCTCAAACTGTATTGCATGTCGTGATTCAAGACACTTTTAAGAGTTGCAGTTTTTTCTTTTCGTCTTTTTCAGGAAGGTCAGTTATTATAGGGGGTTTGACACGTGTTATTAGATGTGCAACAAAAGTTAATTCCAATCCCTGGATGTTAATCTGTCATTTAAAAAAAAAAAAAAAAAATTCCAATTTTAGAGGCCGCTATAGGTGCTTCATTTATTTTGTGAGTAGCGCAGCGAGCAAGATTATAGACACCTTAATCAAGTGTAGGAGGACTCAGTTTAGGAATACTTCTCCACCCTCCATAAGGGTTGCACTCGCACTATGAAGTTTTACACTCACATAAGCGCATCTTATTTTTGCATTCGCGCTCTGAAGTTTTACATGCTTCTGCCAATTCAACATTAAAATCACATCTTGAAGGAGTGTGGCACTCTTGTGATATTCAAGTTTTAATGCTCACAGGTGTTGACTGAAATTCTACTCTGGCAAATAGTGCAACACTCTAGCATGCCCTTTAGGGCTGTCGATGGGCTGGGCTTCATGCTGCGTTTTAAACTCTTTGGCCAGGCTTTTGAACTGGGCCTATTCAAATATTTGCATTTGCTAAGCCCAGGCCCAGCCCATTAGCAGCCCTAATACCCTTTTTCTTCATAAAACTCCCCTTTATTTGTTTCTTTTCATCTCTACTTCCATCCCGGCATATATACCCCCACCTCATCCCTTCATCAGGGGGCATTAACAAATCACACGGCATTTTCCTTTTATTATGTTGCTGGGGAACTCTGTACTTGCGGCTGTCACTGGGCCGGATTGGCTTGTCAGGCTTTCGGCTAGGCTTGGGGTTGTGTCTTGAACCCAGCCTGTCCTATCCTGGCCTGGCCTGTTTAAGCTTTTGTCAATACCATGCATAGTGGGCATGCAATGCACAAAAGTGGGTGTCTGGACGTGGACTTGGGCTTCAGATGGACTCGAACTCAGGCCATGTGTAATCATCACAGGCTAGGCTTTGGCCCGTCGCAAGCCCTCAGGCCCGGGTTTTACTTTGCAATCCAAGCTTGGACAGATCTCGCAAGGTATTTTGTATCGATAACGGTGGCCGTAACGGTCACCATCGTTATCAATATGGGTATCAGCCGTAACAACTAGTACAGGTGCATAATGACTGTTATGACCCTCCGTAATGGTTGATTTTTTTTAAAAAAAAAATTGCCCTAAAATTTTTGGAAAAATATTTAGAAAATTCATAATAATGTAAATATTCCAAATATGTATTCATTTTTTGTTTTGAACATGTTTATAGTAGCTTAATGGTCGGGTTTTTTGTTAGAGTGTTGCGTATGGTTGTCTGGTGAATTTATGAACATGGTTAGGTGTCTCTAATATTTACATACCACAATCAAGCATTAGAAATAGAAACCGGAAAAAGGCACAATCAAGCACTATAAGTTTTTGAAAAAATGGATCTCATAGATTCCATCCATCTTGTCAATTAGGACAACATGGACAATATGTCAATCAGGACAGCATGGACAGTATGGACAACATGTCAATCAGGACAACATGGACAACATATATTAAGCCATAATTAGGTCATCTAATTATGGCATAATTGTGTCAATCAGGACAACATATATTTAGCCATAATTAGGTCATCTATTTACGACATATATCTTGTACAATTATTGATTGTATATATCTTGTACGGTTATTATTTCCTTGTTTGTTAGCTTAGATTGATGTTAATGGCTGCAATTCAGCCTTGTAATTAGCCTAGAGTTTCTATATAAACAGAGGAACCTCACAATGAGGAGATTCAATCCAAAATACTTACATGGTATCAGAGCTTGTTCTGAGATTTCTGGGTTGGGTTGGGACTAATCTATTGGTCTCCTTGGCTGTCGATACCTTCAAAGGAAGGTGTAGATAATTCTGGTGGGTTATAAACTGTTGTTCGGCAGTTTCTGTTGAGGGTAGGAAGTTTCTTTCTTGTTGAAAACTCTCATTTTGTGGTGATTAGTGGCTGTCGGCGTGTCCAGTTCTTGCTGGAAACTCCATTTTGATCTCCTTTTGTTTTAGGCTTGCTGGTTGTAGGCTTGTTTTTGGACTAGGGGTGAGGTGGATTTAGTATTATCTGTCTTTATTACTGTGTTCCGGGCACCATGTCTACTAGCAACTTAGATTCTTTTGGTGTGCGCTTCACTGGCAAAAATTATTCTCCTTGGGAATTTCAATTTCGCCTATTTGTCCTGGGAAAGAGTTATGGGGTCACATAGATGGAAGTGATCCAGCTCCTACTAACCTTTCTAAATTGGGTCAGTGGAAAGTGAAAGATGCTAGAGTCATGACATGGATTTTAGGATCTGTTGATCCTCTGATTGTCCTAAATCTGAGGTTGTACAAGACTGCAAGAGATATGTGGGAGTATTTAAAGAAGGTTTACAATCAGAACCACACAACCAAACACTTTCAGTTGGAATATGAGATCGCCAATTACACTCAGGGCGATCTCTCCATACAAGATTATTTTTCTGGGTTTCAGAACTTGTGGGGTGAATTTGCTGACATTATTTATGCTAAGATACCAGCTGCATCTCTCTCTGCTGTTCAGGAGTTCATGAACAGAGCAAGAGAGATCAGTTTCTAATGAAGTTACGGTAGGAATTTGAGGCAACTCGCTCCAATTTGATGAATCGTGATCCTTCTCCCTCTTTGGATGTGTGCTTTGGGGAATTACTTCGTGAAGAAAAGCGTCTTGCAACACAAGCTACTTTTCAGCAGAACCGCATGACCTCTAATGACGTCGCTTATGCAACTCACGGGAAAGGCAAGGGTAGGGATATGCGGAAGGTCCAATGCTTCAGCTGCAAGGAATATGGGCATATTGCTGCTCACTGTGCCAAGAAATCTTGCATTATTGCAAGAAGCCAGGACATATTATCAAAGACTGTCCAACTCATCCTTAGAATCGCCAAACTAATGTCTATCAAGCTGCGGTGGGTACTTCTGCTTCCTCTAATTCCTCTACAGCCGGTGATCTCTTTGTTCTTACTCCTGAAACAGTTCAGCAGATGATTATTTCAGCCTTAGGGCTTCAAGGTAACAATGTACTACCATCTTTACCTTGGCTTGTTGATTCTGTTGCGTCTAATCATATGACTAGTTCCTCCAACACTCTTACCAATGTTCGGAATTATCATGGCTCATCGTACATTCAGATTGTTGATGGTAGTCAGTTACCTATTCATGTTGTTGGGGATATTAATTCATTAGTTAAAGAAGTTTTTGTATCTCCTGAGCTTTTTACTAGTCTCATTTTTGTCGGACAATTGGTTGATAACAACTGTAATGTTGGGTTTTCCGTGATGGTTGTATTGTGCAGGATCAGGTGTCGGGGAAGATACTTGCGAAGGGGCCTAAAGTTGGACGATTGTTTCCTCTACATTTTTCCATTCCTTCTTACATTTCTTTGGCTTGTACTACTGTAAACAAGAAGGGTGAAGTATGACACAAATGTTTGAGTCATCCTAACTCTATTGTTCTATCTCATTTAGTAAACTTTATTTTGTTGGGTAATAAAGATCATTTTTTCTCTCATCTCTCTTTTGATTTCTCAACATGTAAATTAGGTAAGAGTAAGTCTCTTTCCTTTCCTGCTCATGGTAGTTGTGTTGAAAGCTGTTTTGATTTGATCCATAGTGATGTGTGGGGTATTACTCCTGTTATATCTCATGCAAATTATAAATATTTTGTCACATTCATTGATGATTATAGTAGGTATACCTGGATTTATTTTCTTCATTCTAAATCTGAGGTATTTTCCGTGTTTCAACAATTTGTGTCCTATATTGAAACTCAATTCTCTTCAGGTATTAAAGTGTTAAGGTCCGATTCGGGTGGTGAATATATGTCTCATGAATTTCATGCCTTTCTCAAGCAGAAAGGAATTGTTTCTGAGCGTTCTTGTCCTTGTACACCTCAGCAGAATGGTGTTGTTGAACGTAAGAATCACCACCTGTTGGAGATTGTTCGAACATTATTGCTTGAATCTTCCATTCCTTCTAAATTTTGGGTAGAAGCCTTATCCACGGTAGTTTATTTAATTAATAGATTGCCTTTAAGTGTCTTGCATTCTTGTCCTTGTACACCTCAACAGAATGGTGTTGTTGAACGTAAGAATCACCACCTGTTGGAGATCGTTCGAACATTATTGCTTGAATCTTCCATTCCTTCTAAATTTTGGGTAGAAGCCTTATCCACGGTAGTTTATTTAATTAATAGATTGCCTTTAAGTGTCTTGTATTTTGAATCTCCCTACTATCGTCTTCATCATCAGCATCTCAATTATCTTGATATGCATACCTTTGGTTGTGTTTGTTTTGTTCATTTGCCATCACATGAACAACACAAACTTTCTGCCCAATCTGTTAAATGTGCTTTTATGGGTTATAGTAATTCACACAAAGGTTATGTTTGCTATGATCCATGCTCTAACAGATTTCGTATTTCTCGTCGTGTTGTTTTCTTTGAAAATCAGTCTTTCTTTTCTACTCATGTTGCATCATTGCCTGAGATTAATGTTCTTCCTCATTTTGATGACTTGACTCTTATTCCTAAGCGATTCAAACCTGGATTCGTGTATGAACGCCGACGACTGACTTTGCCCCTTCCTGAGCCTGACCCGACATCTGAGCTTGTTCAGACTGTTCCTTCTGCAGATGATCCGGGTTCTGACATTGTTCCTCACCGGTCTATTAGAGTCTCTCATCCTCCTGATCAGTATGGCTTTTCTCATACATCTCTTCATGCTACTTTGTCCTCTATTTCAATTCCATCATGTTATTCCGAGGCTGTTAAGCATGAATGTTGGCGTGAGGCGATGGCCGAAGAACTTCGGACTCTTCAGGACAATCACACATGGGATGTTGTTCCTTGTTCGACAAATGTTAAAGTCATTGGTTGCAAATGGGTTTACTTGATTAAGTTGTGTTCCGATGGTACTCTTGATCGCTATAAGGCCCGATTGGTTGCACTTGATAACAGACAAGAATATGGGGTGGACTATGAGGAGACCTTTGCTCCAGTCGCCAAGATGACTACGATGCGGATGGTTATTTCTATTGCAGCGTCTCAAGGCTGGCCACTTCATCAAATGGACGTTAAAAATGCATTTCTTCATGGTGATCTCAAAGAGAAAATTTATATGGCCCTGCCGCCTGGCTTGATCTCCTCCTCTTCTTCTAATGTATGTAAATTGAAGCGATCTCTGGATGATGGGTTGAAATAGGCTCCCCGGGCATGGTTTGATAAATTTTGGTCTACCTTGCTTCAGTTTTCCTTTGAGCAGAATCAATATGACTCCTCTTTGTTGTTCGTACGACCTTTACTGGTATTGTTCTTCTTCTTGTTTACGTTGATGATATTGTTATCACCGGGACAGATTCAGACTTGATCACTCGTCTACAGTAGCATCTGTTCACTCCCCAAGTATAGGGTTGTGATGTAGTAATAAACTCGGTAAGACCGAGGTCGAATCCACAGGGACTGAAACCTGTACGTAATCTGAAACTAACTAGGACTATAACTAGAATGAGATGAAATCTAAAACAAGTGTAATTTGAAGAATAATGGTGAAATAATTATCTAAAACTTAAGAAAATTCAGAGAAGGGAAACTAGGGATTCAGAGGATCCACTTGTAGACATCAGGGAGATCTACGCTTGATTCACGAACTCAACTGGACTTCGAGTCCTATCTTCATCCAGTTAAAAGATATGACACTAAAACTCAATCTGAACTTCCTTTTGATCTAGTTTTCAAAGAGATGAAAGATATAAGAATTAGGTATGATTCCATCACAAATCCATGCCTAAGAGACAAGGTAAACAACAGAACTTAGACCAATCCATAACCAATCAAAAGATGTATGAGTGTTAGGAAGGATTCCGTCATCCAACCATGCCCAGGAGACGATGGTGAACAACAGGGCTTCCTAACCCCATAATCAGAATAAGAAAAAGGAAAACTCAAGCCATCACAGATCTAATGTAATATCAGTCACACTAAATCATTAAAAACCAAAATCTTCCTTAAAATCAAACCGATCAAAACAAGTTCAACGGACATAATCCAAGCCGCAGAATCCTCCCATCTCGCTACAAGCTTCACCTCTTAGCCCTAGCTAAGAGGTTTAGCCAACCATGATTGGCTGGATCTCTCAACAGTAAAGAGAAGAAAACAGTAAAAACAAAAAAACAATTCTCTCTCTCTCTGTCTCTCTCTCTCTTATGCTCACGTTCCTTACTCCAGCCTTCGATGCCCCCAACGTCGTTGCTTCTCTCCTTGTTATATATAGTAAGGGTCTGTGCGTGGAACACTTCGTACGGACGTTTTTACGCTGCAAGGTGGCATGCTTAAGAAACTTCTTGCGTTTGCAGTGGCGGTGAGCGGTCTTTACTTGGAAGTTTTCCGAAAAATCTTCTCTGTGACAGTCGTGGCTATTCTGAGCTCTTCTTGGACGGTCCAGATCGTGGATCCGACAAAGATCATCATCATAAACTACCCGGAAATCCTGGATCTTGCGGACGTGCGAAACGGAGGAATTCGTACACTGAGATGCTCGGTGGGCCCCGCATTGATATTTTCAGAGAAATCCGACCCGTTCATTGGATCACTGGCGAAAAATCAGTCAGGAAAGAGTGGTTTTGGATTGTTGTTTACGTGGTTCACTGATGTTTTTCTTCCGCCGTCCATCCCGTGTTTGAACGGTGAGCTGTCTGTTGTACGTGCATTAGACCAAAAGGAAAGCTTGAAGATGGTCTTAGGCCCCCTATGGAGTGAACGAACGGTCTAGATTATGCAATGGGGCGGAGAGTGGGCCCCACTACTCAAAAACGGACGTAAACGTCCGTCCGCTGGACGTCTTATGCAGGGAATCCGGGTTGAGTCGGTCAGCGCACGCTGACCGACTCTATGAGATGCAGTGCACGGCCGGTGCACTTGTGCACCGTGCACACGGGTCCCACGTGCGGTGCATCACGATGTGTACAGAAAATCCGCTCCAACCATTCATCGTGCCACCCCATTTAAGGGGTTAAGACTAAAATTGAAGCATATCCAGATATCTAGTGGGCCCCAAATCACGATTTTGAGGGGCTGATGTGTCTATTGGGTCACTTCCACAGAGATTAAACAGCTGAAATTCGATGTGTACAGTTAATTTATGGTCCTCAGGCCATGTATGAAGTTTTAAGCTGAACGGATGGTGAGAACCTTGTGATCTTGCATACTGAACGTCCTTCAGGCCACTTGAGCTTCAGTTTCTCGATTTCCTCAGATCCCTGGTTTGTAAATCTGTTGATCTTGGTCTTTGGGGTCCGTCCCTTGCCTTTGGTGTTATCAGAGCGTTAACTCCATGCTTTAACCATCATGTCTCGGTCCAAGCTCCTAAACTCACCCTGCAGTACAAACACGATTTAAATAGGCCTTTAAACATTTTCATGGTCATAAATCTATGTAATAACTACGGTCTAATATGTAATATTTGACCCTCAACACAACCCCCAACCAGCATTTTGCTTGTCCCGAGCAAAGTATGCGAAAAATAAGTTGAGAATTACAGGACAATCTCTATGAAATTGAGTGATATTTTGAAAAATGATCCAGACACGAGAAATCTAAGATTCATGAATGTTAGGAATCCTTTCTTCTGGTCTCAAGTGCATGGTAAACCTCATAATCAAGTTCTAAGCATTAATCCATCAATTAGAAAAATTCTAAACATTGAGTTCCATGAATGTTTAGTGAAATCTTGGCTTGTTGACATTATAATTCAATTCTTTATTGAATGATATCATTGGTAACCAACAAGAGCATTCAGGACACCCAAAAACTAAACGTGTCTCGCAGATCAACTTTTCATTCTACCCGCTTTTGATTTTTCCATTGAAAGTAATGCCAAGGAGGGGAAATCAAATCCTCACCTATAGGGAGCAAACCTATGGTGAAGACTGTACACCCAACCCTTTTCACATATCATCCATAGGGAATTAAATCTACACCTATAGGGAGCAAACCTATGGTGAAGATTATTCGCCCAACCCATTCCAAAGGTATCCTTTTTTTTTTCTTTTTTTCTTTTTTAGCTAGGCATTTTCTTTTTCTTCAATTGATCATGACAGGCAAATTTTCCAGGCTAGTTCCTTACATGCTTAGTGATTACCAAGTTAACCCTTCAATATCAAACTGAAACCTTAATGTGAAAGCGAGATGTGACATGTGAAATCATGACTCAATCAATGTTTACAACTTTTAATTCTGGATTACCAATTCAAACTTAACTGTGAAATCTAACAGATACTGAATCCAAGAGTCATAAATTACCAACATCTCGTATCTTGAAATTCTAGTGCTCTACATGACCGTCAAGATCACTTCGAATGTACAAGAAAGTCTAGAAAAAATTTCAAAAATTTTCACAATTTTTGCTCAAGACCAAGAAAACACTGATTATGTTTACCTAATCTCCCACCCCCAACCTAAAATCTACATTGTCCTCAATGTAAAAGATATGAGCATGCAATGCACATGGGACAACGAAAGTAAAAAAAGAAGTGATGGGAAGATAGTACCTGGATAACAAATCGAGAGACTTTTCAAAAATATCAGCGAGAGAGTGAGTCATCGTAAGAGAGAAACCAACACAAGTAAAATACAAATAACAAAAATAAACTCCTACCTATACCACTTTCGCAGGTGCTCTCGATTGCATTTAGCGTATGCAACAAGCCTTTAAACCCCTAGGTTGCCCCTAGTGGACGAGTTGTAGTCTCGTAAGGGTTTGCAGTAATGTTACCCACAAACATTGAACTGACTACATAGGAAAATGAAATGAATTGAAAAGCTGGGTTGCCTCCCAGGAGCGCTAAGTTTAACGTCTTCAGCCAGACCAAAGCAACTACCCTAGTCCTATGCAAACAGGAAACCTACCTATACCTCCATCAGACTAGGAGATCATTCCTGGTAAACAGGATCAGTCAGAGGCATGGACATGTCCTCTGAATCAAATTTCTCGACAAATGGCTTTAAGCGATGTCCATTTACTTTAAACTCCCTGCCATTGTCGAGGTCTCTTATCTCAACGGCCCCATGAGGATATGCAGTGATAACAGTAAAAGGGTCAGTCCAACGAGATTGAAGCTTACCTGGAAAGAGATGTAATCGAGAGTTATACAAAAGGACTTTCTGGCCTGGCGTAAATGATTTTCGTAGAATATGTTGATCATGAAACACCTTCATCCTGTCCTTGTAAATTCTTGAGTTCTCGTACGCGTCGTTCCGGATTTCTTCAAGTTCATTTAATTGAAGTTTGCGTAGCGAGCCAGCGTTGTTATGGGGTGCTCACCCTATGAGAGATACCATATTTCTTCATTAAACTCACGAATGGCCTATTACAAAAGTATGAGCCCTCATCACTAATGATGGCTTGAGGCATTCCGAATCGGGAAAGGACGTTTTCTTTCAGGAATTTAATGACTGTGCGATGGTCATTAGTTCGACACGGAATCGCTTCGACCCATTTAGTGACATAGTCTACGGCAAGCAAAATATATAAATTCCCAAAAGATTGGGGGAATAGCCCCATGAAATCGATGCCCCAGCAATCAAATGCCTCTATGACAAGAATGGGATTCAAAGGCATCATATTTCGATGGGACAATGCTCCCAATTTCTGACAACGCTCACAAGCTTTGCAAAACTCATAAGTGTCCCTGAACATAGTGGCCCAATAGAAGCCACACTGCAGAATTTTGGCCGTGGTCTTTTTTGCAGAAAAGTGACCACCACAGGCCTGTGAGTGACAGAAGGAGATGACACTCTGATGCTCATCGTCTGGCACACATCTCCTCAAGATTTGGTCTGGGCAATATTTAAACAAGTATGGATCATCCCAGAAGAAGTTGCGCACCTCGGTGAAAAATTTCTTCTTATCTTGCGCAGTCCAATGTGTCAGTATGGAACCTGTGGCAAGATAATTAGCGATATCAGCGAACCAAGGTGAATGGGAGACTCTGAACAACTGTTCGTCAGGGAACATGTCATTAATCTGCGTCGTCTCAAAGGAATCAAAGGCGAGAAAGATGGTCAGCCACTACGTTCTTGTTAGTGCTATTATATGATACCTCTTTGGTTGTCAAATTTTGTGTGTCAAAACCTTGGTGTGTTCTATGTCTTGGTGTGTTCTATGTTTAAGACAACCATGGACTCTTCAAGCGGCTTCAAGGTACATTTCGAGGATATAAAGAAGAAGATATAAAGAAGACACAGTATTCTTTATTCACGCAAAGGTTATTCAAGTTCAAGATACAAGCAGTGTTTGAAGGTGTGAAGGTGTGAAGCTCAGTGTTGAAGGTGTGAAGGTGTGAAGCTCAAAAGCAAACTCAAGATAAATGTTGGTGTCAAGTTTTTGGACGACTCGTACTTCAGGCTTCAAGTACTAAAAGATTTATCATTCGTTGAATGAAGTAGAGTTCAATGTCCATACTTCATTATTCAGGTTTGATAGACCATAGTCATTGACCTTAGGGTAGGTCATTTTGGATACATTATTCAAATGTATTTAAACATGTTTTTGATCTGCTCTTAGACCAGTCCTGGGTCTGGTTCGACCAGTCCTAGCACTGGCTCGACCTGTCTAAGAATTTCCTAGGCCAGTCTTGGACTTGTTCAATTTTATCGGATTTTCTGGTTCGCTCACGACCAGTCTTGGAGTCTGCTCGACCGGTCGTGGGATGTCCTCGACTCGAACCTCGACCAGTCGTGGAGCCTCGATTCAAACTCCAGCGACTAAATTCACAGTCGCTCGACCAGTCGAGAAGGGGTCTCGACCGGTCGTGGACGACCTTCGACCAGTCGTGGACTGCCTACGACCGGTCGAACATCGGTTTTCCTGATTCCGCGCAGAAATTCAAAAATCTGTTTCTTCTAAGACCAGTCGTGGGAACTCCTAGACCAGTCGAAGACGAATTTCTGTAGCTATAAATAGCACACGAATTTCAGAGTTTAAACATCGAAAAATCTATCAAAGCAAGGCTCCACTCTGAGATAAGTCGTGTTTATTTTTAAGCTAATTTGCGCTTCATTCTAATTCCTTTTGTTAGCTTTTTGCATTTGATTTTATTCTAAATTCCAATCATATTTGAAAAGGGGAAATCGTGTATTCCTTCTTCTTGGAATTAAAATCAAATAGAGCTAGCCCTTTGTGATTTCATTTAAAATCAATTAGAACTTAGAACCTCAATAATTTGAGTATTGGACATTGAACTATCATCTCTACTCTGATCGGTTCTTCCGGGCTACTGCAAAAGGATAAGATCCAGGTATTCTACAATTCCTGTAATTTCTATTTTGGTTTTGTATGAGATTTGCCAGAAAAATCTCTATGTGTATGGTTATCTGAGGAGAGCCAGAAAACTCAGATTGTGGGGTTTTTTGAATTGTGTAAGCCCAAGTGATAAAGACACAATTGTGAAGGTTTTTGGTGAACCTGTGAAAACCAGTTTTATTAGAGAACGCTAATATCCCCTGTGTGAGGATATTAGGAGTGGAGTAGCATTCTGTGTGGCTGTTTGAGGACAGTTGGTGAACACACAGGCGAACCACTATAACTTCTTGTCTTGTGGATTGAATGGTTATTTAATTCCTTATCTTTTATCATTCAGTTCTATTTTCCTTGTGGATGTGAATGTTGTAACAGTTTGAAATTTCAAGCAAGTGTGGGAATGTTGTAACAATTTAGTGATTTATTTCCAGCAATTCCTTTTATTGATTCAAGCTTTAAATTCCAAAATTGTTCCAGCAAGGTTGCCCTGCCATTTTTATGGTGTATGGCTGTCCCTAGAACAAGACATTTGTAAATTCATACAGTGCAGTTTGTATTTATTTCTTTATTCCTCTTTGATTTGAGAAATTGATACAAAGACATTTCTAGATAAAAGGTTGTCCTACCATAAACATTTGGTTTTTGGTGAAAGGTTGTCCTTAGAACAACGTTTGTATCAACCTCTCAAATTCAGTAGTTTGAGGTTGCATTTCATTTCTGCATTGCAATTTATTTAATTCATTGGCTATCATACTTTGTTTAATTCCGCTATTATAAGTTTTTATTTGGCATTGTCCTATTCACCCCCCCTCTAGGACATATAGCTTGGCCATTTCAAGTGGTATCAGAGCCTAATAGCTCGCTTTTATTTCTTTATATTTGGATTTATTTCCTGAGCTAACGATCTAAGCTATATATAATAATGTCAAATTTTGATAGCCTCTCAGTCACTAGGCCTCCACCATTTGATGGCTCCAACTATGCTTATTGGAAAGCCAGAATGAGGATCTTCCTCAAATCAATGGATGAGAGTGTGTGGCAAGCCACAGTGACTGAATGGAATCCTCCTGTCATGGAAGTAACTGGAGTTGATGGTTCTAAATCTATGAGAATTACACCATACTTTCAATGGACCACACTTCAGAAAAGTGAGAGTAGTGCTAATGCTAAAGCACTAAATGCAATTACTTGCGCACTATCACCGGATGAGTTCAAAAGAATCATATCCTGTGATACTGCAAAGCAAGCTTGGGATATTTTAGAAATGACACATGAGGGTACATCGATTGTCAAAAAATCTAAAGTCCAACTCCTCACAACTAAATTTGAAGAAATTCATATGGAGGAGAATGAAATGTTTATGGACTTCTATACTAGATTAAATGACATTGTAAACTCAATGTGGGGTCTTGGTGATAAAATCCCAGAAAGTAAAGTGTGTGCAAAAATACTACGCTCTCTTCCTGAACGGTTCAATTCTAAAGTAACCGCAATCCAGGAACTTCGTGACACGGACAAAATGAAGGTGGAAGAACTCGTTGGGTCTCTACAAACTTATGAATTAAATTTTAAAGCTCCTAAAGGAAAATCAATTGCTTTGAAATCTTCCAAAAATACGGTAGAAGATAAATCCGATTCTGAAGATGACTTAGCTCTTATTGCAAAAAGATTTTACAAAATTTTTAAAAGTAAGAAAAGAGTTGATTTTCAAAAATCAAATGATAAAAAGAAGTTTAGATCTAAAACTCGAAAATCTTTGAAAGACAGTCAGTGTTACAACTGTCATGAGTATGGGCATCTAGCAAACAAATGTCCTAATAAGGACAAACCCAAAAAAAGGGTATGTTGGCTACATGGGATGAATCATCTGACTCTGAAGTTTCTTCTGAATCAGAAGATTCTGAAACCGAGTCGGGCAATGAGGTAAAAGCCCTTATGACTCTAGCCAAGTTTACCTTCTCTGATCACGATGATTCTACTAGTGAAGAAAATTTGGATAATGATCATGAGAATGAAGAAGATCTTCAAGATGCTTACAATGCCTTATACAAAGAGAGTTGTAAAATTGCTGTGAAGCTTAAACTTCAGAGAGAAAAATTTTCTAAACTTAGAGATTGTTTTGACTTGCTTGTTTTAGAAAAATCTCAAATATCAGATTATTTTGAAAAATCAAAAAGTGATTTAGAATTCAAAAACTCTCTGATTGTTGATTTAAAATCTGAAATTGAGAGACTAAAGAATGAAGTGTCTTCTCTTCTGAATTCAAAGGAAACTTGGAGGTATGCCCAAGGTGATTCTAAATTAGAAAAACTCCTATCCGGTTCAAAAAAATGTGGCGATAGATCCGGGTTGGGGTATGATAAAACAATACCTCATAAACAGAAGAATTCTCCACCTAAATTTGTGAAAGGAGAATCCTCTAATTCAAAAGAGAAAAACACTTCACAAGGTTTTGTCAAAACAACAAAAAATTTTCAAAAACCTAAAGCAGCTATGTCAACTTCAAAAATCAGATGAAAAATCCTTTAGCTGAAAAAATAGTTGATTTACTCAAGGAACTTTTAAAATCTAACTCTGTAAGTCACTCTTACAAATATAAACAAAAGAAGACCAACTATGTTCCTAAACCTAAAACTGTTATGAAATGGGTTCCTAAAGTTGACTGCTTGGTTGCTCACACTGCTTTCAAAGCAACTAGCCTTTCAAAGTGGTACCTAGACAGTGGTTGCTCCAGGCATATGACTGGTGACAAAGCTCTTTTCACCGATCTACAAGATATGACTGATGGGTCAGTCACATTTGGTGATGGTAGCAATTGCAAAATTATTGGCCAAGGTACGGTTCAACTCTATAATCTACCCTTATTTAAGAATGTTTTATATGTTGAGGGTTTAAAACACAACTTGTTAAGCATATCTCAAATATGCGATAACAATCATAGTGTGAAGTTTTCCAATCAAGGTTGTGAGATTATAGACAAGAAGGGGTCTGTGATATTAACTGGTCTCAGAACTTCTGAAAACTGCTATATAGTGAGAAATGACAGCTCATCTAATCAAATGTGTTACATGGTCCATACCAATGAAACAGAATTATGGCATAAACGCCTTGGACATGTACACTACCGGAATTTATATAGATTGAGCAAAGAAGAACTAATAAGAGGTCTACCAAAGATTCAAAAAGTAGATAAAATATGTGGTGAATGCCAGTATGGTAAACAAACTAGGAGATCTCACAAAAAGGTGAACTCCAATACCACATCAAGACCACTCGAACTTCTCCACATGGATCTAATAGGACCAACTAGAACGGAAAGTCGAGGTGGTAAAAAATACATTCTGGTTATTGTAGACGATTATACCAGATTCACTTGGGTTTCATTTTTAAAGGACAAATCAGAAACCCTTGATGAAGTGAAAAAGATAATCAAACGGATCCAAACTGAAAAATGTTCTCAAGTGAATAAGATCCGAAGTGATCATGGATCCGAATTTGAAAATAGCGGTTTTGAGAAATTCTGTAATGATCATGGAATATCACATGAATTCTCTGCACCGAAAACTCCACAGCAAAATGGCATTGTGGAAAGAAAAAATAGAGTTCTTCAAGAAATGGGAACTGTTATGCTAAATAGCATGAAGGTTTCTAAGAATTTATGGGCTGAGGCGATTAATACTGCTTGCTATATTATTAATCGTGTTTATACTTGCAAATCAAATAATAAAACGCCCTATGAAATGTGGTTTGACAAAAAACCTACAGTCAAATATTTTCGCGTTTTTGGCAGTAAGTGTTATATTTTACGTGACCGGGAAAACTTGGGAAAATTTGATACTAAAAGTGATGAAGGATTATTCTTAGGATATTCATTAAACAGTCGTGCATATCGTGTACTGAACAAAAGGACCGGAGTTATTCAAGAGTCAATTAATGTGGTCATAGATGATCACTTAAATACTTCGGCCCCTAGTTCAGATAATGATGAATTTCTCATAATTGAAAAACCAGAAACTTCATCAAGTGAATCTAATCATGATGTGAGGACTGTCAAAGATCATCCAACTACACAAATCCTTGGAAATCCTCTCACTGGTGTACGCACTCGTAGACAATTAGAAGATTTTTGTAATTACGTGTGTTTCACATCTCAGATAGAACCGGTTAATGTAAAAGAAGCTCTTTCTGATGAAAACTGGATAGTTGCGATGCAGGAAGAACTTAATCAATTTGTTCGTAACGATGTCTGGTATCTTGTTCCAAGACCGAAAGATAAACATATTATTGGAACAAAATGGATTTTCAAAAATAAGTCTGATGAATTGGGAAATATTATTCGAAACAAGGCAAGACTGGTTGTGCAAGGGTACACTCAAATTGAAGGTATCGATTTTGAGGAAACTTTCGCTCCAGTTGCACGCCTTGAATCAATCAGATTATTTATATCCATTGCATGTTTTAGAAAGTTTAAGATTTATCAAATGGATGTAAAGAGTGCTTTTCTTAATGGTGATTTACATGAAGAGGTTTATGTTGAACAACCTACAGGGTTTGAAGATCCTAAGTTTTCTAATCATGTTTATCGCCTTAAGAAAGCTCTCTATGGGTTGAAACAAGCTCCCAGGGCATGGTATGAAAAATTGACTAAGTTTTTACTGGGTCACAATTTTCAAATGGGTAGTGTTGATAAAACACTTTTTGTTAAAAAGCAGAACAATGATATTTTAATGGTTCAAATCTATGTTGATGATATAATTTATGGATCAACTTGTACTGACATGACTGTTGAGTTTGCAGATCTAATGAAATCTGAATTTGAGATGAGTATGGTCGGAGAATTAAACTATTTTCTAGGATTGCAAGTTAAACAGCAATCTGATGGAATTTTTATTTCTCAAACTAAATATGCTCTAAATTTAGTTAAGAAGTTCGGATTTGAAAATGGTAAGAATTTTGATACTCCTATGAGTACTTCTCTAAAACTCTCAAAAGACTCTACAGGTAAAGATATAGATCCTAAACTATATCGAAGCATGATTGGTAGTTTACTGTATTTAACAGCAAGTAGACCTGATATTGCTTTTAGTGTTGGAATTTGTGCTAGATATCAGTCTAATCCTAAAGAATCTCATTTGACTGCTGTTAAACGCATTATTCGTTATGTTGCAAGTTCAGTTAATCTGGGTCTTTGGTATCCCTATGATACTAGTGTTCAATTGGCTGGGTTCTCGGATGCTGATTGGGCTGGTAATATGGATGACAGAAAGTCAACCAGTGGTGGTTGCTTTTACATTGGAAATTGCATAGTTTCTTGGTTCAGCAAGAAACAGAGTTCCATTTCACTCTCAACTGCTGAGGCTGAATACATTGCTGCAGGAAATGCATGTACTCAGTTAGTCTGGATGAAACGCATGTTAAGTGATTATGGTATTGCACAAGACTCGATAGTTTTATATTGTGATAATTCAAGTGCAATTAATATTTCCAAAAATCCAATCCAGCATTCACGAACTAAGCATATTGACATTAGATTTCACTATATTCGTGAACTTGTTGAAGAAAAAGTAATTTGTTTAGAATATATTCCAACCGAGAAACAACTTGCTGACATTTTCACCAAACCACTCGATAAATGCAGGTTCAATAAATTGAAATTTGATCTCGGTATGTGTAATATAAGATGATTGATTATGCATTTTATATATTATATTGTAAATATCTTCATAGTTTTTTATGAAAATTTTTTTTTTTTTTTTTAAAAATGCATGTTTTGGTCTTACACGACCAGTCGAGGATAGTCTCGACCAGTCGTGGTTCGACCGGTCGAGGACTAATCACGACCGGTCGTGTATCGCGCTGGTTCCTTTAATTGGGGGAAAAATCACTTTTTCCTCATTTCCCTCTTCTTCTCCAACGGGCTTAGCTTCGACCGGTCGTACCCATCTATGGGATTTCTCCAGGTTTGAGTATTTCTCTTGATTTTGTTGAAGAATCTTGAACATTGCTTCTTGACTTCCTTGTTTGTGTTGATTATTTCATATTTCCTTCAAGGGTTTGGGGTTTTCTTCCTCATTTTCTGATTTGGTTGAAACCCATCTTGTTTTTCTTGAAATTTCTTCAATCTTTTCAAGAATATGGATGTTAGAGGTAAAAAGCGAACTAGTAGAGGTGCTTCTTCATCTAGGTCTAATGTTATTTCTCGCCGTCATCTTAGAGATCCTAATGATGACCCTCCACAAGTTCGTGATTTTCGTACTAAGAAGGTTATTGTTGAGAAAGCAGTTAGTATTAATCATATTGCTCAATTTAATCTTGTTCCTCTTCTTCAATCTGTTGGTTGGGTTAACATTTTGAACTGGGGAGGGCCGGCATTTCAGTCAATTGCTCAGGCCATGGTTGCATGTATTACAGACTTTTCTCTTGAGGAATTAACTTTTATTGTTACTACAAGAGAAGGGCCTTTTACTGTGGATCGTCATTTGATTTCTGGATTAATGGATATTCCAGTAATTGATGATGGAATCCACCCTTCCACATTGGGTGATAAAGTTACTGAATCTGAAAAACGTCTATTTACTAGAGCCCTTTGTAATATGGATGCACCTTGGTCTGTCAATGGTACCGTTCTCAAGTCCAGGTGGCTGTTGCCCAGATACAGAGTTCTTCATCGTATTTTTACTTCTAATGTGTATCCTCGGGCTGGTAACAAAACTGAGTTGACTCTTCTGATGGTTCGTATACTGTACTCAGTCATTAGTGGTGCCAATGTTTGCTTGCCTTCGTTGATCTGTTCTTCTATTATTCAGTTTCGGTCTCAGCCAGGTCATGGTGACATTCCATTTGGATATTTGTTAAATGTCTTAGCTACTCATATGTTGGTCACTATGCCTGTTGGTGAAGCTCCTATCCAACACCTTATTTTCAACAACTCCAACCTAAACAAAATGAAGTTGAGATTGGCCGCTGGTCAAGTTGATAATGTCGAAGGTGGTGGAGCTGCTGGAGTTGGAGATGCGAATGAAGGAGATGATCTTCCTGATGAGGATATCAACATGGATGATCTTTTTGATGATATTGAGTCTGCATCTGAGGATGATCCAGATTTTATTCCTTCTGATTTCGATGCACGTCTAAGTGCATTAGAAGAAAAGGTAGAAAATATGCATGTTGGCCATAATGCACAATTTAAGAAAATGCATAAGTATTTGAGGCGCTTACAAAAAGGCCTTCATCATATTGATGCTACCATTCCTGCTCCTTCTTCAGGGTCTGATTAAATTTTTTTTAGTTTGAACTGATTTCACTTTGAATTTTTCTTGGTACTGTTAAACTTATAACTGTGACTTTGGGTTGTAGTATCTTCTCCTAACACTTTTATGCACATTCTCTATTTTACTTCTTGAGCTTATGGATCTTCCTTTGTCATATTTTTGACAAAAAGGGGGAGAGAAGAATGATATATATATGTTATTTAGAAGAATGGTATATATATGTTATTTGTGTTGTTGACGTTGTGTGCATCATTCCTTAATGGGGAGTCTTATTGAGGGGGAGTGATTCATCTCTCATATTATGTATGGTTGTCATGTGTTGACATGAGTTGACAACTGATTCATGATTCTCTATTGTGATTTTATAATTCATCTCTCATATTGTGTATGGTTGTCATGTGTTGACATGAGTTGACAACTGATTCATGATTCTCTATTGTGATTTTATATATATGTTTTGTCACAAATTTGACAAAGGGGGAGATTGTTAGTGCTATTATATGATACCTCTTTGGTTGTCAAATTTTGTGTGTCAAAACCTTGGTGTGTTCTATGTCTTGGTGTGTTCTATGTTTAAGACAACCATGGACTCTTCAAGCGGCTTCAAGGTACATTTCGAGGATATAAAGAAGAAGATATAAAGAAGACACAGTATTCTTTATTCACGCAAAGGTTATTCAAGTTCAAGATACAAGCAGTGTTTGAAGGTGTGAAGGTGTGAAGCTCAGTGTTTGAAGGTGTGAAGGTGTGAAGCTCAAAAGCAAACTCAAGATAAATGTTGGTGTCAAGTTTTTGGACGACTCGTACTTTAGGCTTCAAGTACTAAAAGATTTATCATTCGTTGAATGAAGTAGAGTTCAATGTTCATACTTCATTATTCAGGTTTGATAGACCAGAGTCATTGACCTTAGGGTAGGTCATTTTGGATACATTATTCAAATGTATTTAAACATGTTTTGATCTGCTCTTAGACCAGTCTGGGTCTGGTTCGACCAGTCCTAGCACTGGCTCGACCTGTCTAAGAATTTCCTAGGCCAGTCTTGGACTTGTTCAATTTTATTGGATTTTCTGGTTCGCTCACGACCAGTCTTGGAGTCTGCTCGACCGGTCGTGGGATGTCCTCGACTCGAACCTCGACCAGTCGTGGAGCCTCGATTCAAACTCCAGCGACTAAATTCACAGTCGCTCGACCAGTCGAGAAGGGGTCTCGACCGGTCGTGGACGACCTTCGACCAGTCGTGGACTGCCTACGACCGGTCGAACATCGGTTTTCCTGATTCCGCGCAGAAATTCAAAAATCTGTTTCTTCTAAGACCAGTCGTGGGAACTCCTAGACCAGTCGAAGACGAATTTCTGTAGCTATAAATAGCACACGAATTTCAGAGTTTAAACATCGAAAAATCTATCAAAGCAAGGCTCCACTCTGAGATAAGTCGTGTTTATTTTTAAGCTAATTTGCGCTTCATTCTAATTCCTTTTGTTAGCTTTTTGCATTTGATTTTATTCTAAATTCCAATCATATTTGAAAAGGGGAAATCGTGTATTCCTTCTTCTTGGAATTAAAATCAAATAGAGCTAGCCCTTTGTGATTTCATTTAAAATCAATTAGAACTTAGAACCTCAATAATTTGAGTATTGGACATTGAACTATCATCTCTACTCTGATCGGTTCTTCCGGGCTACTGCAAAAGGATAAGATCCAGGTATTCTACAATTCCTGTAATTTCTATTTTGGTTTTGTATGAGATTTGCCAGAAAAATCTCTATGTGTATGGTTATCTGAGGAGAGCCAGAAAACTCAGATTGTGGGGTTTTTTGAATTGTGTAAGCCCGAGTGATAAAGACACAATTGTGAAGGTTTTTGGTGAACCTGTGAAAACCAGTTTTATTAGAGAACGCTAATATCCCCTGTGTGAGGATATTAGGAGTGGAGTAGCATTCTGTGTGGCTGTTTGAGGACAGTTGGTGAACACACAGGCGAACCACTATAACTTCTTGTCTTGTGGATTGAATGGTTATTTAATTCCTTATCTTTTATCATTCAGTTCTATTTTCCTTGTGGATATGAATGTTGTAACAGTTTGAAATTTCAAGCAAGTGTGGGAATGTTGTAACAATTTAGTGATTTATTTCCAGCAATTCCTTTTATTGATTCAAGCTTTAAATTCCAAAATTGTTCCAGCAAGGTTGCCCTGCCATTTTTATGGTGTATGGCTGTCCCTAGAACAAGACATTTGTAAATTCATACAGTGCAGTTTGTATTTATTTCTTTATTCCTCTTTGATTTGAGAAATTGATACAAAGACATTTCTAGATAAAAGGTTGTCCTACCATAAACATTTGGTTTTTGGTGAAAGGTTGTCCTTAGAACAACGTTTGTATCAACCTCTCTAATTCAGTAGTTTGAGGTTGCATTTCATTTCTGCATTGCAATTTATTTAATTCATTGACTATCATACTTTGTTTAATTCCGCTATTATAAGTTTTTATTTGGCATTGTCCTATTCACCCCCCCTCTAGGACATATAGCTTGGCCATTTCAGTTCTCTACTCCCTTTTTATCTTTTATCTCTAGGTCAAATTCCTGGAGTAGGAGGATCCATCGTATAAGGCGAGGCTTAGCATCATTCTTGGACAGAAGGTACTTAAGCGCTGCGTGATCAGTGTAAATAATGATCTTGGATCCAATCAAGTAGGACCTAAATTTGTCCAAGGCGAACACTACGGCTAAGAGTTCCTTTTCCGTAGTCGAGTAGTTCACTTGGGCAGGATTTAGAGTCTTACTTGCTTAATGAATAACGTAGGGTTTCTTATCTTTTCTCTGGCCTAGAACTGCCCCAAGAGCATAATCAGACGCGTCGCACATAAGTTCAAAAGGAATGCTCCAGTCAGGTGGCTGTATGATGGGTGCACTAGTCAATATGCCCTTAAGCTTAGTGAAAGCTTCCTGACATGGTTCAGTCCACTCGTATGGTGCATCCTTTTGAAGTAGATTACATAGAGGACGAGTGATGAGACTAAAGTCCTTTATGAATCTTCTATAAAACCCGGCGTGTCCTAAGAAGGATCGCACGTCCCTTATGTTCTTGGGTGGAGGTAGGTTAGAGATAAGATCGATCTTTGCCTTATCTACCTCGATTCCTTTGGATGAAATAATGTGTCCAAGGACAATTCCCTTCTGAACCATGAAATGACACTTCTCCTAATTAAGTACCAAGTTATTTTCTTCACATCTTTTCAGCACACATTTAAGACTTTCCAAGCACTCGCTGAAAGATGGACCAAAGACAGAGAAGTCGTCCATGAAGACCTCTAAATATTGCCCCACCATGTCAGAAAATATGCTCATCATATATCGCTGGAAGGCGGCAGGAGCATTACATTGTCCAAACGGCATCCTTCGGTAAGTAAAGGTGCCGTAGGGACATGTAAACGTAGTCTTTTCTTGATCTTCAGGGGCGATCTCTATCTGGTTGTAGCCCGAATACCCGTCAAGGAAACAGTAATAGAAATGACCAGCTAACCTTTCCAAGATCTGATCAATGAGGGCAAAGGAAAGTGGTCTTTCCTCGTGACGGTATTTAATTTCCTGTAGTCAATGCACATCCTCCAACCAGTAGTGACTCTAGTCGGCACGAGTTCATTATTGGCATTGGCTACGATGGTGATCCCGAACTTCTTAGGAACCACCTGAGTTGGACTTACCCATTGACTATCAGATATAGGATATATGATACCCACATCCAATAGTTTAAGAACCTCGGCCTTAACCACTTCCTTCATGTTTGGATTTAGTCTACGTTGTGGTTGCCGAGCGGTCTTCGCATTATCCTCAAGATATATGCGGTGAGTACAAATCGAGGGGTCGATTCACTTGAGGTTTGCAATTGTCCATCCCAGGGCTCCCTTATGCTCAAGGAGAGTAGATATTATCATACTCTCTTGTTCTTTCTCCAGGTGGGCAGAAATCACCACCGGGTATGTCTCATCTTGACCCAAGTATGCATATTTTAAATCAGAGAGGAAAGGTTTTAGGTCAAGCTTAGGTGGCTTGAGGTTAGACGGTAGAGGCACTTCATCAGTTTGGGGAAACTCTTCAAATTGAGGCCTCCATCGGTTAACTTCAAGTACCGGTACCGCATCAAGCATGACACACGTCTCCCTAATTATGTCATCATCAAACTCATGGGAGTGGGTCAGGCACGTCTCTAGAGGATCAGAGGATAAGGTAAGGGGTGTCCTATCTTCCACGAAAGTGTCAATCATGTTAATATCATGGATATCGTCATCTTCCTCTACCCGTCTGTCAGTGTTGAAAAAGATATTCATTTCTAATGTCATATTCCCGAAAGACATACTCATGACACCATTCCTGCAATTGATAATTGCGTTTGAAGTGGCAAGGAATGTGCGACCAAGAATGACGGGAATCTGAGTGCTTGTATTGTTGATGGGTTCGGTATCCAGGATGATAAAATCTACTGGGTAGTAAAATCGATCAACCTGGACCAACACATCCTCAATTATCCCTCTTGGTACACGAACAGAGCGATCAGCAAGTTGTAGTGTGATTAAGGTGAGTTTTAATTCACCTAAACCCAACTGTTTGTATACCGAGTAGGGAATAAGATTAACGCTCGCTCCTAAGTCAAGAAGTGCGTGATCAATTCGATAGTCCCCGATTACACATGATATGGTTGGGCTACCGGGATCTTTGAATTTTTGTGGCACATCTTACTTTAGGATGGCACTCACTTTCAGAAAGATTTTCTTTTGAATATTTTGCCGTCTTTTGGTCGTACATAAATCTTTCAGGAATTTAGCATATGAAGGTATTTGTTTCACGGCATCAAGTAGTGGAATGTTGACCTTCACTTGTTTCAACACCTCTAGAATATCCTAAGAGTTAGAGAGGTTTTGGTGCAACCAACCCTTGGAGAAATGGAGCAACCGACTTTCCTTGAGGTTCCGGTTCTAACTCTGGTGGAGCATGGCTAGATCCATCTTCTTTATCCACTTCCGGGCCCTTAGGCTTTTCAGCCATAACCGGAATGGTTTTGTCAATGATCTTTCCACTCCTAAAAGTGGTGATGGATTTAGCTTGCTCCATCTGATTTGAAGAGCTTGGGTCGCTAACTTCATATTGCGGTTTATGATTGGGAAGAGGTTGAGCTGGGAAGCTCCCCTTGTTCCCAATCGCATTTTCAGCCTTAAGTCCTTGTATTGCTTTTGTAAGGTCTTGAAAGGCCTATAGCATACCCTGATTGAAAAGCTCTTGCTTTTGAAAATGTTTCAGAACCGAATCCTCTTGAGGTTTCTCTTGAGTTGGATTTTGATTTAGGAAACCTTGAGGTGTAGCGGTTTGTCCATTCCTCCAACTGAAGTTTGGATGATTTCTCCAGCCAGGATTGTATGTGTTAGAAGTGGGCCCACTGAAAGGTCTTTGGTAATTGCTTACAGCATTGGATTGCTCATTTAATACCTCTTGAAAGGTAGATATAGTTGGGTAATTCTCAGTAGTGTGAATATTGCAACCACAAATACTACAAACAATTTCCTTGGCCTTATCCTTCTTCAATTCCATGGCCTCGAGTTTTCGAGTGAGATTGGCTACCTTGGCGTTAATATCATCATCCTCTTTCAGGAGGTACATTCCACCTTTTTCATTAGAATGAGTCGGCCTAGGCGTAGTACTCGGTCTAGGGGAGATGTCCCATGTTTGTGTGTTCTCAATAAGTTTATTAAAGTAGTCCCACACCTCATCGACACCTTTATTCATAAAGTCCCCATTACACATTGTCTCAACTAATTGGCGCATGGGAGATGTCAGTCCATCGTAGAAAAAGTTCGTGATGCGCCACGTTTCAAAACCATGTTGTGGGCATGAACTGACAAGATCTTTGAACCGCTCCCAACATTGGAAGAATGTTTCATCTTCCCTTTGGGCGAAGTTCATGATCGACTTCCTAAGGGTGTTCGTCTTATGATATGGAAAAAACTTTTTAATGAACTCCCTTGTCATGTCATTCCATCTGCCAATAGATTGAGGACGTAGTGAATGTAACCACGTCTTAGATTTCTCTTTCAAAGAAAAGAGGAAGAGTTTTAACCTGACCGTGTCATCAGACACGTTAGGAAAGTATAGGGTAGTCATGATCTCATCGAACTCTTTCAGATGTAGATATGAATTCTCTGACTCAAGCCCATGAAATTTAGGAAGGAGTTGGATCACCCCTGGCTTGATATCCATATGTCCTGCATTCTCCTGAAAAACCATGTATGAGGGTGTACTCACCCCCGCTGGTTGTAAGTAATCTCGTAAGGTACGAGGCGGGGGTGCTTGATGCACCTCATTCTCATCTTGGACATCTTCTACCCTAGGTTGGGGTAGACGAGGTTGATTTTCAGCCATATCCTCAATTAACTTAAGGAAATTCGAGCGGTGTCTAGTCCTGCGATGGACAGTTAACCCCTCAACTAATCCTCCTTCAGTCAAGAGACGTCGAGTGTTGTCACGAGCCCACTTGGGCATGAAACACTCGCAGCCCTCAGTCAAATTCTAAACCTAATCCTAAGAAGGGAAATAAAAATCTAAAAAAAAAGAAGAGAGGGTTGGAAGGAAGTTACCAAATTGGAGTCCCTAAATAAAAACCTATAAAATAAAACAAAACAAGTTAGTTTCTAAGAATAACAAGCCTAAGATTATAAAATTCCTAAGAAGGGAAATAGCAGTAAACTAGTTTCTAATTTAGAAAAAGAGAAATTCCTAAGAGAGTATAACATTTCTAAAACAATTTAGGAAAGTTCTAAACTAGAAAGTAAGTTAGTAACAGAAATTTAAAAATTAGAAAGTAGAAATTAGAAAGAGCTTACCGAATTAGAAATTTCTAAAAAGCCTACAAAACAGGAAAGTTAGTTCTAAACAAAAAAATAATAATCTAAAAAAAGAAAGTTTCTAGAAATAGGAAATAAGGTTAGATTCCAAAAGAATTAGAAACTTCCTAAAGGGAAATCCTAATCTAGAAATAGCAAGGAAGAAATTAAGAAAGAATTTACCAAATTAGAAACCTATCTCAGATTCCTACAAAACAAGAAATTGGGTTAGTTTCTAAAAAGGAAATAACAAAACCTTAAAAAAATAGAAAGTTATTAACAATAGAAAATTTCTAAAATTTAAGGAAAAACCTGGAATTAGAAAATTCTAAAACTAAAATTCTAGAAATTAGAAAAACCCTAATCTCAAACTAATCCTAAAACGAGTTAACTTCAGGAAACGTAGCCGTCAATCCCCGACAACGGCGCCAAAAACTTGTTCACTCCCAAGTATAGGGTTGTGATGTAGTAATAAACTCGGTAAGCCCGAGGTCAAATCCATAGGGACTGAAACCTGTACGTAATCTGAAACTAACTAGGACTATAACTAGAATGAGATGAAATCTAAAACAAGTGTAATTTGAATAATAATGGTGAAATAATTATCTAAAACTTAAGAAAATTCAGAGAAGGGAAACTAGGGATTCAGAGGATCCACTTGTAGAGATCAGGGAAATCTACGCTTGATTCACGAACTCAACTGGACTTCGAGTCCCATCTTCATCCAGTTGAAAGATATGGCACTAAAACTCAATCTGAACTTCCTTTTGATCTAGTTTTCAAAGAGATGAAAGATATAAGAATTAGGTATGATTCCATCACAAATCCATGCCTAAGAGACAAGGTAAACAACAGAACTTAGACTAATCCATTACCAATCAAAAGATGTATGAGTGTTAGGAAGGATTCCATCATCCAACCATGCCCAGGAGACGATGGTGAACAACAGGGTTTCCTAACCCCATAATCAGAATAAGAAAAAGGAAAACTCAAGCCATCACAGATCTAATGTAATATCAGTCACACTAAATCATTAAAAACCAAAATCTTCCTTAAAATCAAACCGATCAAAACAAGTTCAACGGACATAATCCAAGCCGCAGAATCCTCCCATCTCGCTACAAGCTTCACCTCTTAGCCTTAGCTAAGAGGTTTAGCCAACCATGATTGGCTGGATCTCTTAACAGTAAAGAGAAAAAAACAGTAAAAATAAAAAAACAATCTCTCTCTCTCTCTCTCTCTCTCTCTCTCTCTCTCTCTCTCTCTCTCTCTCTCTCTCTCTCTTATGCTCACGTTCCTTGCTCCAGCCGTCGATGCCCCCAACGTCATTGCTTCTCTCCTTGTTATATACAGTAAGGGTCTGTGTGTGGAACACTTCGTACGGACGTTTTTATGCTGCAAGGTGGCATGCGTAAGAAACTTCTTGCGTTTGCAGTGGCGGTGAGCGGTCTTTACTTGGAAGTTTTCCGAAAAATCTTCTCTGTGACAGTCGTGGCTATTCTGAGCTCTTCTTGGACGGTCCAGATCGTGGATCCGACAAAGATCATCATCATAAAACTACCCGAAAATCCCGGATCTTGCGGACGTGCGAAACGGAGGAATTCGTACACTGAGATGCTCGGTGGGCCCCGCATTGATATTTTCAGAGAAATCCGACCCGTTCATTGGATCACTGGCAAAAAATCAGTCAGGAAAGAGTGGTTTTGGATTGTTGTTTACACGGTTCACTGATGTTTTTCTTCCGCCATCCATCCCGTGTTTGAACGGTGATCTGTCTGTTGTACGTGCATTAGACCAAAAGGAAAGCTTGAAGATGGTCTTAGGCCCCCTATGGAGTGAACGGACGGTCCAGATTATGCAATGGGGCGGAGAGTGGGCCCCACTACTCAAAAACGGATGCAAACGTCCATTCGTTGGACGTCTTACGCAGGGAATCCGGGTTGAGTCGGTCAGCGCACGCTGACCGACTCTATGAGATGCAGTGCACGGCCGGTGCACTTGTGCACCGTGCACACGGTCCCACTTGCGGTCCATCACGATGTGTACAAAAAATCCGCTCTAACCATTCATCGTGCCACCCCATTTAAGGGGTTGAGACTAAAATTGAAGCATATCCAAATATCTAGTGGGCCCCAAATCACAGTTTTAGGGGCTGATGTGTCTATTGGGTCACTTCCACAGAGATTAAACAGCTGAAATTCGACGTGTACGGTTAATTTATAGTCCTCAGGCCATGTATGAAGTTTTAAGCTGAACGGATGGTGAGAACCTTGTGATCTTGCATACTGGACGTCCTTCAGGCCACTTGAGCTTCAGTTTCTCGATTTCCTCAGATCCCTGGTTTGTAAATCTGTTGATCTTGGTCCCTGGGGTCCGTCCCTTGCCTTTGGTGTTATCAGAGCGTTAACTCCATGCTTTAACCATCATGTCTCGGTCCAAGCTCCTAAACTCACCCTGCAGTACAAACACGATTTAAATAGGCCTTTAAACATTTTCATGGTCCTAAATCTATGTAATAACTAGGGTCACTATGCAATATTTGACCCTCAACAGTATCTTCAGGCCTCGTTTCATATGAAGTATCTTGGTCCTCTTACATACTCTTGGGGTTGGAAGTTCACATGGATCCTTCTGGTATCATTCTGAATCAACATAAGTACACACAGGATTTGATTGCTTTAGCTGGTCTTCAGGATACTTCTTTTGTGGATACTCCTCTAGAAGTAAACACAAAGTATAGTCATGAGGAGGGTGATCTGCTGTCTGATCATACTCTGTTTCAACAGCTGGTAGGCAGTTTGAACTATTTGACTATTACTCGGCCTGATATTTCCTTCGTTGTCCGGCAGGTTAGCCAGTTCATGCAGACTCCACGCCATCTACATTTGGCTGCCATTCGTCGTATCATTCGATATCTTCGAGGGTCCCCTAGCCGTGGGTTGTACTTCCCAACCGGCTCTCCTCTTCGCCTTGTTGCATATAGTGATGCGGATTGGGCCGGATGTCCTGATACTCGCCGGTCTGTCACAGGCTGGTGCATGTTTCTTGGTGATTCCTTGATCTCTTGAAAGAGTAAGAAACAACCTCGTGTTTCTAAATCTTCTACTGAATCCGAATATTGTGCTATGTCTGCTACTTGTTCTGAGATTGTCTGGGCTCGTGGGCTTCTAACTGAGCTTGATTTTTCCCAGTCTGATCATACACCTCTCCATGTTGATAATACTAGTGCCATTCAGATTGCCGTTAATCTCGTTTTCCATGAATGAACGAAGCATATTGAGGTGGATTGTCATTCTATTCAGGAAGCCTTAGACACTCGTATCATTTCTCTTCCTCATGTTTCCACTGACCTTCAGATAGTTGACGTGTTTACCAAGGCCATGACACGACAGCGTCATCAGTTCCTTGTGGGAAAATTGATGCTTCTTGATCAACCAACATCAATTTGAGGGGGGGATGTCAATCAGGACAGCATGGACAACATGTCAATCAAGATAGCATGGACAACATATATTTAGCCATAATTAGGTCATCTAATTATGGCATGATTGTGTCAATCAGGACAACATCTATTTAGCCATAATTAGGTCATCTATTTATGGCATATATCTTGTACAGTTATTGATTGTATATATCTTGTACAGTCATTGTTTCCTTGTTTGTTAGCCTAGATTGATGTTAATGGCTGCAATTCAGCTTTGTAATTAGCCTAGAGTTTCTATATAAATAGAGGAACCTCACAATGAGGAGATTCAATCCAAAATACTTACACATCCAAATTGTTTTAATCTACATTTTTAATACAAACTATAGTAAGAGTGGTTGAAGTTTGTTGTGCATGGTGTGCCGTAAAGGCCATTACGTAAAGGTAACGGTAGCAACTATTACCCGTTACGGGGTCGTAACAGTTGTCATAGCCTTATGGAAAAAAATGACTTGTAACCATCATTAACTGCCCGTTACGCCCCCTTATAAAGGCTGTAACATCCTCGTAATGGTCTATTATGGCGTAAATACAAGTTTCTTGGATATATTTTTTTCAACATTACGGGGGCAGGTTTTTCAACCACTCTTATTAAAAATATTAGTAAGAGTGGTTGAAGTCTGCTGTGCATGGTGTGCCGTAAAGGCTATTACGGGGTCATAACAGTTATCCATAGCCGTTATGAAAAAAATGACTTTTAACCATCATTAACTGCCTGTTACGCCCCCTTATAAAGGTTGTAACATCCTCATAATGGTCTGTTATGGGGCAAATACAAGTTTCTTGGATTTTATTTTCAACGTTACGGGGCATATATAGGTTTTTCAACCACTCTTACTAAAATTATAGTAAGAGTTATTGAAGTCTACTGTGCATGGTGTGTTGTAAAGGCCGTTAAATAAAGGTAACGGTAGCAACCGTTAGCCGTTACGGGGTCGTAACAGTCGTCATAGCCATTATGGAAAAAATGACTCCTAACCATCATTAACTGCTTGTTATGCCCCCATATAAAGGCTGTAACATCCTCGTAATGGTTTGTTATGGTGCAAATACAAGTTCTTGGATATCTTTTTTTTCGACATTACAGGGTAGATATAGGTTTTTGAGGTTTGTCTTTTCAATTAAAAAGATATCCGTAATAGCCATTACGACCCGTATCGTAAAGGTAACGGTAGTGGCCGTTATGGCCACCGTTTCCGTTAGGAATACCTTGTTGTTGTGGAATAATCTAAGAAAGTTTTCGGAATGAGAAAATTGAAAAACGAGAAAAATGGATTTAAATAGAAAAAAGTAACCATTTTTTAATCGTTACGGGTGTAACGGTTGTTACCTCCATAACGGCCGATATGGTCCCAAAAAACCAAATGCCCTGTTTCACCCTTGTATTGTGTAATTGTGGCGACCGTTACCTATACTTGTCAGTCTTTACGACCGTATCATTACGGATACGGAACACCTTGAGACCTTGGCCCGCCCCGTTAACAACCCCATCTGTAGCAGTCTTTATTTTCTCCTGCAATCATTTTTCTATGTTTGCGCTCTTGAATCTGGATCTTTGGGCATAAAAGAGAAGGCTAAGTTAATTATAAAGAAAACAAAGAAAGCGCTAAGAGATTCAAATGTCAATGTTATCTGCCTGTTTCTTTTCCTGCCCCTGCATGTGATGTTAATGAACATGTTCCACAATTGTTAGTTATTCATTTTATTTTTTCGCCATATCGTCATCAGGGGGTCTGGCTAGGATAAATCTGATGGGTTTTTTTTGACCCGTCGTCGACCGGTCGGATAAATCTGATGGGTTTTTTTTGACCCGTCGTCGACCGGTCGTGAGCCCTGCTTGACCGGTCGAAGGCTGTGCACGACCAGTTGTGGAAGACGAGCCCTGACACGACTCGAACTCCAACGACTTTGGGTTATTTGTTTCCGGGGTGCTCGACCGGTCGAAGGATGTACTCAACTGGTCGTGGGTAGCTCTCGACCGATCGTAGGCTCGTCATGACCAGTCGTAGTTATGCAGATTCGTTCCACGATTTTGTGCGGATTTCGTGTCACAAGTCCTTTCGCAACTGGGATGCAGAAAAGAGTTTCCTAAAACTTTAAATAGGAGGTACCTAGGGCTTTCTAGGTATGACAAGAGGGTTTCCTAAAACTTTACAAGGGATTTGCTAAAGGGTGTAGGGCTATCAAAGGTGAGAGAGAAAGAAAAAGAGAGAGGAAGCTTATAGAAGGGAGATTATGCTCATGGAGGTTATCTACTGCGCAATCTATATCTCAGCGCTTCTATGTCCTCGTAATCGGTGAGATCTCTCCGTTTTCTTTGTTTCTCTTATTGTTTATCCACTCCTGCGTGAGTGAAGAAGGTTGTAACATTCTACTTCATAGTAGATTGTTGATCTAGACGAGATCCCGTGGTTTTACCTCTTTGTGGATTTTCCACGTAAAAATCTCTTGTGTGGTGTGTGGTTTATGTTTTGATTGTTTTCATTGCTTTATTATCCATAATTCTGGTTTGTTTCGGGAGGCTAGATCATAAGGTTTATGCAAGGCCTTCAACAAAGTGGTATCAGAGCTAAGTTCATTGAACGGGTGAGATCGATTTTTGAATTATGGAAGGTGGCTCATCAAGGATGATCAGCCTCAATGGTTCTAACTGGACCATATGGAAGGCTAAGATGGAGGACTTGCTTTATTGTAAGGACCTATATTCTCCAATCTTAGGCACATCAGAAAATTCCAAGGATATGTCTGATGATGATTGGAAGAAGATGGACTGGAAGGTGGTGGGGTTTATTAGACAATGGTTGGAGGATTCAGTGTTCTACCATGTGTCTACGGAAACCTCAGCCGCTAGCCTATGACTGAAATTAGAAGGGCTGTATGAGAGGAAGACAACCGGTAATAAAAAAATTTTGATAAGGCGACTTGTGAATCTCAAGTTCAAAGATGATGGTTTTGTGGCTGAGCATATGAATGAGGTCAATAATATAGTGAACCAACTCTCCTCTATGAAGATGATCCTGGATGATGAATTGCGGGCTTTACTATTGCTTAGTTCATTGCTTGACAGTTGGGAGGCATTGGTGGTGTCTCTAAGTAACTCTGCGTCAGTCGGAAAGATATCCATGAAACAGGTAACCAGTTGTCTCTTCAATGAGGAGACAAGGAGAAAGTCTCGGTCTACTCAACAAGAGGCCCTTGTGACATAGGAACGGGGGAGAGGAAAGAACAGGAAGGGCGGGAAGGCCCAAGATAAATCAAGAGGAAAGTCGAGTAACAGAAAAGATGTTAATTGCTAGAATTGTGGCAAGAAAGGCCACTACAAGCATGAATGTCGTGGTAAAAAGAACGACAAGAAAGGAAAAGGAAAGGAGAAGAAAGATAAATCAGATTCCACTACGATCGCTTCAAATGGCGACGTTGTAGTTATTCTTTCTGCAGATCATGATGTATATCTCACGGCTACAAGTCAGGACACCGAATGGGTGATAGACTCGGGAGCTTCTTTTCATGCGACTCCACGCAGGGACTTCTTCACAAGATACAAGTCAAGTGACTATGGGACTGTGAAGATGAGAAATTCTGACGTATCAAAAATCGTGCGAGTCGGTGATATTTGTGTGAAGACCGATGTGGGTTGCACATTGGTTCTCAGGGATGTGAGGCATATCCCAGACCTTCGCCTCAACTTGATGTCGATGGGAAGGTTGGATAATGATGGCTATGAAAGCCGATTTGCTGGTGGACGATGGAAGCTCATCAAGGGCTCATTGATCGTGGCCAGAGAAAAGAAGTGTTGCACCCTTTACAAGGTAAGTGTCAGTATGTGCAAGGTGGGTTGAACGCAGCGGAAGATTCAGCTATTGACATGTGGCACAGGCGTCTAAGCCACATGAGTGAAAAAGGGCTTCAAGTACTAGTAAAGAAGCGGTTCCTTCCAGACGTGACAGGTACACCTCTCAAAACCTGTCTTGATTATTTATCAGGGAAACAATACATAGTTTCATTTATTAAATCTGCTTCTCATGTTAATAAAGTGCATGCATTAGATTTGGTTTATTCTGATGTTTGTGGTCCTATGAGGACAAAAACCTTGGGTGGAGCATTGTATTTTGTTACTTTTATAGATGATGCATCTAGGAGGGTTTGAGTTCATGCTTTGAAATCTAAGGATGAGGTCTTTAAAGTGTTTAAATTGTTTCATGCTATGGTCGAGAAAGAGATAGGTAGATCATTGAAGTGCATCCGCACTGACAATGGTGGTGAATACATTGGCGACTTTCATGAGTACTGCAAGTCCCTGGGTATACGGCATGAACAGACGGTTCCCAAGACCCCTCCAGCATAATGGTATAGCTGAGCGAATGAATCGTACCATTGTAGAGAGAATCAAATGCATGTTATCCCATGCGAAGTTGCCCAAGATGTTCTGGGGAGAAGTAATACACACGGCGGTGTATTTGATAAATAGGTCTCCATTAGCCCCGTTGAATGGAGAAGTGCCTGAGAAGGTGTGGACTGGACATGATCCATCGTACAGTCATCTCAGGGTATTTGGATGCAGGGCATCCGTTCACGTACCGAAGGACGAGAGGTTCAAGCTCGATATGAAGATCAGGCAGTGTGTGTTCTTAGGGTACGGTGATGAAAAATTCGGTTACAGGTTATGAGATCCGACCGAGAAGAAGCTCGTTAGGAGCAGAGATGTGGTTTTCTTTGAAGATCAGTGTATAGAAGACATTAGTAAGCCAGAGAAGAACCAGCCTAGTTCAGGTGAGCTGGAGGACATGGATCCAGTTATTCCTCCCGTGGTGCTTGATGACGGGGGAGTACAGCAAGATGCAAAGGACGAGGGAGTTCCTTTAGAAGATGGACCAGGGGAGCAGCCCCCACTTGATCCACCTGTTGAGCCACAGGCGAGGAGGTCATCTAGGGACAGACAGCCGTCCAAGAGATACTCGCCACATGAGTACATTATGCTGACTGATGGGGGAGAGCCAAAAGATTATTCTGAGGCCCTAGCCGATGAGCATAAGGGGGAGTGGTTGAAAGCTATGCAAGAGGAGACGAAATCCTTGCATAAGAAGTACCACACCTATGATATGACGAAATTGCCTAAGGGCAAGAAAGCTCTGAGCAACAAAGAGGGTGTTCAGAAAGAAGGTTGAGCAGAAGAATTCACAGACGAGGTTCAAGGCCAGACTTGTAGTGAAAGGGTTCGGTCAGAGGAAAGGTATAGACTTCGAAGAGATATTCTCACCAGTGGTGAAGATGACATCTATACGGGTGTTGCTTGGGTTGGCGGCTAGCATGGATCTGGAGATAGAGTAGTTAGATGTTAAAACTACCTTCTTCCATGGTGACCTGGAAGAAGAGATCTACATGCACCAACCAGAGGGGTTCGAAGTCAATGACAAAAGGCATATGGTGTGTAGGTTGAGGAAGAGCTTGTATAGGCTGAAACAAGCTCCACGACAATGGTACAAGAAGTTCGATTCGTTCATGTTACAGCATAGGTATGACAGAACGGAATCGGACCACTATGTGTTCACGCGCAAGTTCTCAGATGGTGATTTCTTAGTTCTGCTGTTATACGTTGATGACATGCTCATCATGGGAAAAGACATCAAGAAGATCAACAGGCTGAAATAGGATTTGGGCAAGTCTTTTACGATGAAAGACTTGGGCCCGGCTAAACAGATCCTAGGAATGGAGATAACCCGTGATAGAAATAGCAGAAAGCTCTGGCTGTCACAAGAGCGGTATATTGAGAAAGTCCTAGAGCGGTTCAATATGAATGCAGCGAAGCCGGTCAGTACTCCACTAGATGGTCACTTCAGATTGAGCGACAGGCAATGTCCCAAGTAAAAGGCAGAGGTGGAAGAGATGCAGAAGATACTCTACGCGTCAGCTATAGGAAGTTTGATGTATGATATGGTGTGTACATGCCCAGACATAGCATATGCGATTGGTGTTGTCAACCGGTATCTTTCCAATCCTGGCAAAGAGCATTGGGCAGCAGTGAAATGGATATTGTGGTATCTAAGAGGCTCATCCAGGTTGAGCCTATGCTATGGTGACGGTAAACCTGTGTTAGAGGGCTACACAAATGCAGATATGGCAGGTGACATAGACTCCAGGAAGTCTACATCGGGGTTCATGTTCACGTTTGCAGGGAGAACGGTCTCCTGGCAGAGCAAGCTACAGAAGGTCGTAGCATTGTCGACGACAGAGGCCGAGTACATTGCAGTCATAGAGGCATGTAAAGAGATGCTTTGAATGAAAAGGTTCCTACAAGAACTTAGCCTGAAGCAGGAGAAGCACGTGGTCTATTACGATAGTCAGAGTGCTATACACTTGAGCAAGAATCCAAGTCAGCATTCCAAGTCAAAGCACATAGAGATTCGGTATCACTGAATCAGAGAAACTTTGGAACAGAAGGTGTTACAGCTTGAGAAGGTTCACATGGATGATAATGGGTCAGACATGATGACTAAGGCTTTGCTCAAGAGCAAGTTTGAGGTTTGTAAAAACCTGGCTGGCTTAAAGAAGGTGGATCCCTCCTGGGTCAAAAAGGGAGAGATTTGATAAGTTTTTTTGACCCGTCGTCGACCGGTCGTGAGCCTTACTCGACCGGTCGAAGGCTATGCATGACCAGTCGTGAAAGACGAACCCTAACACGACTCGAACTCCAGCGATTTTGGGTTATTTGTTTCCAAGGTGCTCGACCAGTCGAAGGATGTACTCGACCGGTCGTGGGTAGCTCTCGACCGGTCGTAGGTTCGTCATGACCAGTTGTAGTTATGCATATTCGTTCCACGATTTTGCGCAGATTTCGTATCGCAAGTCCTTTCACAACTGAGATGCGGAAAGGAGTTTCCTAAAACTTTAAATATGAGGTACCTAGGGCTTTCTAGGTATGACAAGAGGGTTCCTAAAGCTTTACAAGGGATTTGCTAAAGGGTTTAGGGCTATCAAAGGTAAGAGAGAGAGGAAAAGAGAGAGAGGAAGCTTCTAGAAGGGAGATTATGCTCGTGAAGGTTTTCTACTGCGCAATCTATATCTCAGCGCTTCTATGTCCTAGTAATCGGTGAGATCTCTCCATTTTCTTTGTTTCTCTTATTTTTTATCCACTCCTGCGTGAGTGAAGAAGGTTGTAACGTTCTACTTCATAGTAGATTGTTGATCTGGACGAAGTCCCGTGATTTTTACCTCTTTGAGGGTTTTCCACATAAAAATCTCTTGTGTAGTGTGTGGTTTATGCTTTGATTATTTTCATTGCTTTATTATCCATAATTTTAGTTTATTTCGGGAGGCTAGATCCTAAGGTTTGTGCAAGGTCCCCAACAAAATCTAAGCCTGGTCTGTAACAGATACTAAATCTAGGCCTGGGCTGGCCTATCTTGAGAGCATTTGCCAAGCCCTCAGGCCTGGGAGTTAGATTTAAGCTGATCATGGTAAGCTGTGCCCAAATGCTTGACAGGCGAGCCCAGCCTGCTGATTGCAGCCCGTCAGAGAGTAGACGCACCTCTGATTATATTTATTTATTTATCTTGTGGAACAGTGGGGGAGGTAGAGGTGGTTATGGTGGTGGTGGTGGTGGGGACAGGCGCAAAGACAATTACAGGGATGGTGGAGGTTCTGGCCCTGACAGGCATCACCACGGGGGGCAAAGGTCACGTCCGTACTCAAGAATCCATGTTAAAGAGTTGCAGTGACAAGCATTTCATGTTAACTAAGAGTGTCAAAGGAGGGAATTCTCTCAATTGGTATTTGCAAGGTTGTACCGGAACCAGAGACGTAAAAGGTCCCCCCGCATTCTTCTCCTTTGCTTTTCTCTTTTCTTCTACAAGTTGTAGGGTTTTGATAGATTGGCTTGAGAAATTACTTTGAACTATGTGAATGTTTTTGTAGAGGCAAGTGGATAATCTACAAATTGCTGGTAGGTTGAGATTTTCAGGTGAGTGCCACCCTTTGTTTAAATTGGATCTTCTCTGCGTGTATTGCCTGGGATTTTGTGTGGCACATGATTGTGCATGTCATGCATGCATTTTCATGCGGGCATGGATGCGTATTAAACATTTGTTCGTGTGCATTCATGTTATGCATGCATGGATGCATACTAAGCAGGCGTTCACGTGCTTGCATGCATGCATACTGAGCATTTGTTCATGTGCGTTCGTGTGCTTGTATGCAAGGTGATTTTTACAGTATGCTTGCATGCATCTCTACGTTTCTTTTTCCACCTCCAAAGTACAAAGGCGTGTGGAAATGTATTTTCATTATGTATGATCTTTTGAGTCTTGTATATATACTAATGTCGTTTTTAACATTTACTGAAGTTTCATTAAAAAATTCGACCAATTTCTCAAATATTTCTTAATATTTTTTAAAAATAACGATACATTACGCGATACATGTGTTATTTCCCATGTGATACCCAACATGCTTCCGTCTCCCACAGGTGCAATACATGCTTCCATCTTGATCTTGAAAACACTAAATGGAACATAACTCGTATTGATCAAGGTTAGAGCTAGAGCGCTGAAAGGGTCACTGGTAATTCACACACGCACACACATATATATATGGGAAAAGGTACTATGAGGTTGACCTCATGGGAAGCTGTGGACCCATTATGATCTATGTTGGACATCTACCCCATCAGTCTAATGCACCCTCAGGCCAATCCACGACTTAGGTGGGCCACATCACAGACAACAGTTGTGAATGGATACCCATTCATGGAAACATTTATGATCGTTTATAAGGCCCACTGAGACGTGGTTCACACATCCATTGTATGTGTCCCACTTGAGTGAGGGATCACACCAAGTTTCAGCCATATCCGAAACTCAAGTTTGCCTCACCAAGTGCTTTTAGATGTTTTAGGCATGATTTCACACGGTTTCAGATGGTATGACCCACTTGAGTTCCAATACAACAGATTTTTGGGATATCTCGTAACCTTGATGGGACCCACCAAGTGCATGGTGTGGATATCTGGCATAGATCATGGCGGGACACACATAACTCGACCTCATGAGAAGCTCCCATGAGGTTGACCTTATAATACCATTTACCAAGTGTGTGTAAGATCTCTCTGTTTTTTTTTTCTTTTCTTTTTGGTTTCTAAAATATTAGTCCTCTTCACAAACACAGCATGCACACAAACACAGACCAAGCCTCCCAACAAAAGGCTCCTCCCACCCCCGGTGGTGCTTCTCTTGAAAGATATGATAAGCATCTCCCACAATTGGTGGTGAAATCCCACTACGGCGTGCGTGGGTGTGTTGGGTGCGTGTGTTAAAAAAAAAAGTATCCCACTATTCGTGCATCCTCACCCCAATTGCTCATACATGAATATTGAATTCATGAAATCTCTATTTTGGAGGTATCTCCTAAAAGGGATGCTCCTACATCCTTTGGGTGACTCATTAGTCCATTGTTAAGAGTATCCGCAATATATTATCGAAATATTACTGAAATTATCCGTATCTCCAGGTACAGCTTAGCAATGCCGATAGCACCAATAGTCTTGGAAATTCCAAGTAACAGCGATGTATCGTTAAATATTGCCAATGTATTGATATGATTAATATTTTTTACTGTGTAAATTTCAGGTGTTGATTGCATCGCCAATATTTTCAAATGTGTAAATTCTAGGCATCGCTTGCATTGCCAGTGCATCAACGATATTTCAATAATATCGCCAAAATCTATTTATTAAAAGAGATTTCATTTCAAAATTTTTTATAGGCACATGGTTATATGCAATGTTCAAATTGTTGATGACAATATCAATTATATCGTAATATTATTGTTATTGCAACATGGGCAATATTGAGACCACAATCTTTCGTTTTATTTCCAATTGTCAACAATTTCTCAATAAAATATTATGTTGTCGATATTCTGAAATATCGATGTATGTTTGGATGGTTAGATGGATGGATGAGATGATTGGATGGATTGGTTTCTTACGACAGCACATGCTTTTAGACTCCCATTGAATGAAAACTTATCATGTATGCATTCTTTTTGCAATTTTTTTAATTCCCAAAATATGAAATGTGTATTTTAGCATCTCTTGAAATTTCATTGAAAAACTTAACTATCTTCCCCAATGTTTCCCCGCATTTCCAATTATCGGTTATATTATCAGCGATATCGATATTGTTTCCATATCCCTTAACAACGAAACTTGTAGTGATACTAATACTTTGAACGACACTAGTCATCACCATACAATTTTGAAGATCTTCTATCTTCTGGATATCCGTAATTCTGGATTTTCTCCAACAAGATGTAAATTACCACCTTGGGCAACGTCATGGATGAGAATGCATCTTCCCTAGCAACCAGTCACCTATATACCTTAATACATAGGATTTTGATCCATGCATAAACAAGCATGCACGCAATGAAGCAACTTCATACCCATACATTTCTCGACCATTTATCAAGCGTTTTCCGTTGTTTATGATGGAATGGAAAATCCAAAACTACTAAGCAAATCCACAGAAGAAAAGAAGAAAGAAAAGGAACAGTTCTCCAACTTGAATATAAAATAATAATAACAATAATAGAAAAGGTATACAATTCCTACACAAATGAATATTAGAAGGAAACTAAGCAAATCTAGAGCCTATGCAATCTAGACCATCCACTCAATCAAATCTTAGCCCTCCAAATAGAACCTCGCTAAAAGAAATTGTATATTCCAGAGCACACCTCTAGTTCCTCTACCCAAATAAATATTACTAAATTGTCACACGGCAACTAAAAGAGGAAAAAAAAACAAACCCTAAATTTCCATCATAGCATTGCACCTTGATTGTATTTCGGCCACATCTTACTCAATTGATGTAGCAATCACCTGAGCTTAGATTCCTTGAGAAAATCTCAATAGGCTTTCAAATCAAAACATCTTGTACCAACATCATTTGAACAGTTAACCAAGATAATCGCTTCAGTGATGCAGATAGAGTACCATCTCAAGAATTGTGCATAGCTTGCACGCCTTTTCAGGCGAACATCTGTAGGACGTACTGTGACATCACATCACCTCGTCACATCTTCAATTTTTTATACACCCAAAACTTGAAGAATGAATCAGCCAAAAATCTGGAAGCACCAAACCTATTTAACATGGTTTGGGATTTCAGATTACATCATCATTCTATTTCTGCTACAGCTTGGAAGAAACTTGTCCTTGTGTTTCCATCAGCAGCTATACCTCAAATTCAATCCATAGCTCAAGCGGTAGACTGAGTGAAGGATACCTTGTTTCAACACTGAGGTCTTGGTATCGATTCCCTAGTGGGGGTGGCTAACAGTGAAGTGTGAACTGACAGTGGGGTGTGATAACAAGCTAACCAACTCTTTGATCTTTTCCTCTTTCCAACCCTTCTTTAGAAAACACTGCCTCATTTACCTCTTTCTAGCATTGGAATGCATTGCAAAGGATAATGAAGTCTCTCGCTCATGGATCTTGATCTGGTGTATGGATTTTTTGTTGAAAACTATTTTCTAAGTGAGAAAACATCACTCTATTACTCATTTTCCCCATCATAAACACTGTAAAGTGGCTTCTCTTGTACTGCACACTCTCAGCTGCATCTTCTCCTCACACATCAATGTATGCGCCCCAACTTTTTCTAATCTCTGCTTCCCTCAATCCATTATTCTGTGCCACATTGATCTATTTTTTTAATACTTTGCTTCATCCCTGCGGGATTGATTTGATTAACACAAATGACAAACATGCTCTGAAGCAAAACTGATCCAGCAAAAGATCTGTATCTACCAAACTCATCTATAAAAGAGAATGAACAATGTAGCAAACAAACAGTTGAGAAAGGACAGGCAAGCATTTGAAAAAAAAAAAATGCAGGGTTTCCAATTTGGGGCAGACGTAATTCAAAAGTCTATTATTTAAGGGAAACTAAGCAACATACATGCGTGAATAGTCTCGGCCATCCACCCAATCTAATCGCCAGAGTACCTCTAATTTCTCTACACAAATAACGGTTAATAGACTGCCATCACATAAAAGGAAAACGTAAAACTTGGATTCCGAACATGGTGCCCCTACTCATATTTTGGTAACATCTTCCTCCACTGATCTTGGATTCACATTGCAATGCACTCGATGGATATGCCACCGAAGAGTCATTCAAACAGGAAGGATTTCATGTTATTGTAACGTTATTTGGACCTTGAACCAAGGTGATTTGACAAATTGGGTGGCATCTCAAGAACTGTATGGTGACGCTTCTGAACTGCACGTCTATATGGACCAGACAACCATTCCAAATTGCCACATCTACAACATTGTATACATCCAGAACTCAAAGAACGATTCAATCATGAATATCAAATCAGCATGTAAAGAGTTGTTCATCGTGGTTTTGGAATCTGAATTCCATTGGTTTCTCATTCATTTTTCCAAACCTTCAGATTTCATTTGTTCCTTTCATTCCATTGCCTGTTACGTTAACTATGATTGTAGTGCTCCAGTTGAGGGCATAGAACTTCAGCATGTACCAAATGATTCCTCCATTCTCTATCACTTTGATCCATAGGTCATGAATCAATTACTACCTTTGGCACGCCATTTTCACCCATGATCAAAATGGTTCTTTGGTAGAACCGTTGAACGAAGTCCCATTCAGTCTTTGTTTGGCCATGTTGTCTATGATATTTACCTCAAAAATGTTTCCTCTTAATTACACACATTACTGCATTACCTAATTATGTCTTAATGAGATCCTCTAGGATGATAGGCTAAGAAGATCACCTCATCTCCATTTCCTACTTTCCTCCCTTGGGTGCCTCTAGTTTTGTGGGGCGATTGAGTAATTGTTCTTCATGCTTGAAGCTAGGGAGTTGAAGTGGTAGTTCCACTTTCCATTGAGAATATCAAATGCATTATTCCCCCACCTCCAACACCATCATCATCATCTAAGCCTTATCCCAACTAATTGGGATTGGCTATATGAATCCTTTTCCACCAATCCAATCTATCAAGAGCCACAACTTCAATTAAACAATTAAACCAAAGGCCATCAAGTCTTTTCTTACTACCTCAACCAACATCATTTTAGGCCTTCCCTTTGCCTTTTTAAGGCCTTTGTATCAACTCACTCCTAACCAGAGCAGTTCTTGGTCTCCATTGAACATGAACAAACCATCCAAGTCTTTTCCTCATCTAATTACCTTTGGTGATACTCCTAAATTCCCTCGAATGCATTATTTTCTAATCCCGTCCTTCCTTGTCTTGCAACTCATCCATCTCAACATCCTCATTTCAGCTACACATCCTATGAACATTTCCTTAACTACGCAATATTCTGTCCCATAAAGCATAACTGGTTTTATAGCCATCCTATAAAATTTCCCTCTCAGTTTGAGTGGTACATGATGATCACATAAAACTCCATAGGTACATCTCCATTTCTTCCACCTCGCTTGAATTCTATGGGCAACATCCTTCTCAATCTCTCCACTCTCACAAACTTTTTTTTTTTAAGGTAACAAAGATGCATTAAAGAGAGATTGAAGTACAAAGAAGAGGAGAGCTCCCGATGAGGTAGCGGGAGAAACAGCCTCCAAATTAAAACAAAAACAAAAAACGAGCTAAGAAATAGAAAAAAACAGGCCTCAGTCTGCTAGGAAATGCTGGACTCTCAGAGTAATATAGTTCGGGGATTTAGAGGATCCTAGAAAACATCTCCCATTTCTTTCTTCCCATATTGACCACCAAACAGCCAACAGACCCATCCTCCAAGAGATCATTTTTTGTTTGCCCAATTTTGGACCTAGCCAAGCTTTGATTACGCCGTTGGTAGAGGAAGGGAAGCACCACGCAATGTTGAAGGAGCTGAAAAGAGCTGACCACACTTGACCAAAGAACAGGCAGTGAACGAATAGATGATCTACCGATTCCTCATCAGCCATGCAGCAAAGGCAAATGTTTGTTATATACATGCCCCTCTTCCTTAAATTCTTAACGGTTAAGACTTTCTTCTTTTCGACTAACCAGCCGAAGACCAATATCTTTGGAGGCACTTTCAACTTCCAGATTTTACCGAACATGTGGTTGTCCTTCTCTGGAGAGGATGTGGCTATGGATTGATAGAGAGATTTGACCGTGAATGATTTAGAACTGTCGTGTCTCCATAAGATCTTATCTTTTTGAGTTTTGTCAGGATGGAGACTAGAAATACGATTAAGGAGGCCCACAAATTCTTCAATCTCCCAATCGTGTAAATTTCTTCTACGGTTGATGCTCCAAGAACCATTTCCCCCATGACTAGAGTAACAATCAGCCACCATGATAGAACGGTTTGGCACAAGATGGAAAATATTAGGGAACTCATCCATCAGGGTGGAGTCCCCCAACCAAATGTCTTCCCAGAAACGAGTTGCACTGCCGTTACCAATAGCTATGCTGATCCCTTTGAGAACCTCCTTTTTAGAGGACAGGATGCCCCTCCAAATGACCGAGGCTTTGTAAACTGAAGATTCTTTGGTCCACCATCCACCCTCTGATCTCCCGTTTTTGCTTTTAATAAGGGAGTTCCATAACGAATCATCTTCCGTACCCAACCTTGAAGTCCATTTGCCAAGAAGAGCCGAATTCATGATTTTTAAATCTTTCACCCCTACACCCCCTTCATCGATGTGCTTACAGACTTCCTTCCATTCGATTAAATGGATTTTCTTTACCTCTTTACCGTGCCACAAGAAATTTCTTCTAAGCCTTTCCAAAGTTTTCAAGACTAACACTGGGCATTTGTAGACTGACGTGAAATATAGTGGAAGGTTAGATAGGGCTGAGTTGATCAACGTGAGCCGACCTCCCGAAGATAAGTATCTGCATTTCCAGGAGGCAAGATACTTTCCAAATCTTTCTATCACCTTATCCCAAGAACTTTTTGGAATCTTTCCGATACATAAAGGGAGGCCAACAAAGGTAGAGGGCAGCTTACCTTTAGGACATTGAAACAGTTCAACAAAACTGTCCAATTCTGCTTCTTCCATATTTATCCCGAAGATTTTTGACTTAGCCAGGTTGACTTTTAGGCCCAAGACAGCCTCAAAAGAAAGGATGGTCGAGCGCAGGTTGCTGATTTTATCTTCTTTGGCTTCGCTGAATATTAACGTATCATTGGCGAACTGGATGTGGGAAATGGGGAGACTCATACCTTTTACCTTAAAGCCTCTGATGATACCTTCTTGTTGGCCCTTTGATAGCATCCTGGAAAGAGCTTCAGCTACTATTAAGAATAGGAAAAGAGATAATGGGTCGCCCTGTCATAAACCTCTCGTACCTCTGAAAAAGCCTTTGGGGGAGCCATTGAGGAGGACCGAGTAGTGCACTGACCGAACACATTCCCCCATCCAGCTGATCCTCTTGGTACTAAAGCCCATGCGTCCCAACATGTAATTGAGGAAAGACCCGTTGACGTGGTCATAAGCTTTTTCGATATCGAGCTTGAGCAGGAGTCCCTTCGCTCTAGATCTGTGATGTGAGTCCAAACACTCAGCTGCGATGAGGGCACTATCGATAATTTGTCTGCCTGGAATGAAAGCGCTTTGATGTCGGAAATTATCTTGCCTAATACTCCTTTCAGCCGATTAGTAAGAACTTTTGCTAAAATTTTGTACGGGCGGCTAATCGGTCTGAAATCAGATAAGGAGTTAACTCTCGGGGATTTGGGGACAAGAGCTATAAAAGAAGCCCCCAAATCTCTAGAAATATGGCCTCTATTTTCAAATTCAGTCATAAATTCCATCATGTCCCCTTATAGATCCTCCCAAAAGGTGCGAAAGAAAGCTATGGGGTATCCGTCAGGCCCGGGAGCTTTGTTGCCTTCCGTACTGTCCAGAGCACTTCTAGCTTCCTCAACTGAAATGCTGGATTCTAGGAAAGAAGCTTCTTCGCAAGAAATGCCGTTGAACTGCAGATTGTCAAGGTTCGGTCTGGTCCAGCCACCGTCTCAGAATAAAGAGGAAAAATGGCGAATGGATTCAGCTATAATTTTGTCTTTATCCTCTATCTGGAGACCTTCTATCAGGAGACTGTTGATTTTGTTATATCTAGCCGAGCCGAGGCTATGGAGTGGAAAAATCTTGTGTTTTTATCACCTTCCTTTATCCATTTGCATCTGGATTTTGTCTCCAAGTAATTTCTTCTTCTAACCCAAGATATCAAAAGTGGTCATTTTGGGAAACTTCTTTGTCAGAAATCTTAACTAATTCCTCATTCCAACTCCTATTGTTACTACAATTACAGTCCATATACGCTGTTTTAGTTTGACTAATTTTAAATCCTTTAGATTCTAAAGCACCCCTCCATAAATCTACCTTTGTGTTTGTGCCCTCCCTCACCTTGTCAATCAAAACTATGTCATCTGCAAGCAACATACACCATGGGGTCTCAAAAGGAGCCAACCTAGGAAGAGCCTTGCTTACCAGACTTGTACAAGTGAGACAAAGAAGGGCCATTGGATGTAAAGATTGGAACCATTCATCATGGAACCATTGTGTATGTGTCCTAGACCAAAAATCAGGTTGGCCCATACATTAGATGGGCCAACAATATTCACTTTAAGTGGGCCGGCAATATTTATTTCAAACCATCCATTTTCTTCATACAAGTTTTTACTATTATAAGTTATAACGACAGACATTTTATACAAAAATCCATCAAGACAATGGATAGGAATCATTAATAAAAAGCGATTTTCTTAAGATCCCTTGGCAAAAGTATCAGAAATGGAATTGGGTTCCTAGGAGATGAACAAATCGTTGGCTAACAACCAGAAGTCAATCTCCAAGAAGAGGAACTCATTAATAATTAAAGATTTCCTAAGGTCAAACAAAGAACAGTTCTGGTATCATCCCTTGTTAAACCATCAACCACAGAGGTTCTGACCAAGGGATCTCCATCAAACATTTAGCTTCCACCATCCAGTATGGGGGCTAGTGCAAGAATCTCAATTTTTTTGGGTGACTTGCACAAACATTAATAACCTCACATCAATCACATGAACAATAAGAAAGTAAACCCCCTAACAAGTCTCTGAAATTGGGATAGGAAGAAGCTTGATTTTTCACTTTCAAGTAGAATGAATGCAAAGGATGATTACTGACATGCTTTTGTTCCCTTCCTTAAAAATGCCCCACATGATTGCATACAGTAATATGCTCATTCCACCAGATCCAAGTCGACTTTGCAAGGACCCAATTGATGCAGAATCAGCAAAAGACTGGATCTCCACACCAATAAAAATATGACCTAACCAACTCTGAACCATTCCAACATATATGAAACAAATGTTCAGGAGCATCAATTTTTTTTTTTTTTTTTTTTTGGGAGAATATCCATATGAGAATCTTATTTGACATCATTGTACAACAAAATGCCTTCAAAATAAGGCAGAGCAAGAGAGGCTGAGAAGGGCACACCGTAGAAAGTGCCTTTGGGAAACTTTGAGGAGAGAGACCTGAGGGGAAGGAGCCCAAATGAGATAATTGACCCATTAAGAGGAGAAAACCTCATTTAGGATGTCGAGAAGATCAACCACCATTCCCACCTTATAATCCCAAAGGATCCTTCTAAAATCCAAACACTATACTGCCTCTCCTTAATTTCACAATAAGCCTTGACAAGAGTATTCCTTGAATAAACGGGGTACAATCTTGGAAATCTACGGGCAAGAGTGACATCTCCAACTTCTGGAAATCTATGCATTTTGTTTTTATGCATTTTTTTAAATGATAAAATCTACAACACAGTATAATATTCTTCAAATACATTATCCACCAATTGACTTGATCGGCCTGCCCTTTGGGCCAAGGCATGTTCATGGTTGCTCACACCAGGGAATTGGCCTGCTGTTGCTCACATGTGCCACATTGGCAAATGTGGGAAAGACCCTTATCCATTTCCTTTATGTGAGTCGGATTTGTAAAGCTCACAATGAATGATAATAATAATCCCATATTAAGCAACTCCTGGAAAGATTCAAGAAAGAATTCCTCCTAATATCGAGCTTTGATGATTAATCCAAGTATATTTCCTCCTTGGAGAGATCATCACAAAAACTCCAGTTACAACTTACAAGATGGATTCAACGAATCCCATCTTGAAACGATATTATCTTATTACTTTTGTCCTCCAGACACCTATCCCTATTGAAGTCACCAACTATGCATGAGCTGCCGCTAAAATTTTCTTGTCTTATTGCAATTCTACCCAAAAGGCAAATCACATCTCCCACGCAGAACATAAATTGCTGGCATTAACCAGTAACCACTAAGATGAGGCAATCAAGGAGACGACAAAAACCAAATGATTTTTCACATGAGCTGACAATGCGAATGAAACATAAATCTTCATCGCAAAAGCACCCAATAGATATATGATAGAAAGTCACAACTAGGATTTAATATTTAGTTCTGTAAAACATATCACAAAGTGTCGTTTAATTAATCCTTGTAACTATAGCTAGTGAAAAAAATGCAATTAAAATTAATAAAAAAGTATACATAGACAACTACATCTAGTTTTCGTTCTTTTTCTCTCATTTTTTTTTGGTATATCTTTAGGCTTGGCCTTCTTTTAATAAAATCATTGCTATTCACAAAAAAAAAAAAAAAAAAAAAAAAAAAAGAGACAACTGGAGACGGCCAAAAATAGCAAAATCTTCGCGCACCAAATTTCCCCATATCATGTTGTTTCTAATTGCTTTGACATCAGTTATCAAAAAAGAAAAAGAAACTCAACCCTTGATGTCCAGATTTGAAAATCGTTGAAAATGAAAGGGGGAGGTAAGACTTGAACCATTTTAGGGTAGAAACAAACAACCAAGGATATAAGTGGGGAAAGTTAGGCTTCTAGACATCAAAATACGTAATATTGTTCTTCCTAACATGAAACGCCTCTAATAGAGCTTTGAGACTCTTTGGAGGCATTAAATGTTGGAACCAAGCACCTGGAATGAAACCTCTAAGCACGAATCACTGGAACACTGATTGATAGTTTATCTATGCAAAATAGTCCGTTGCATGTCATATGCACCATGTGAAACAGCTCCAGACCCATATTGAGAACCACCATCAGCAACAGCCGGAACCTGAAACACAAACCATGTAACATTAGGTTGTGTAACACACACATCCAATTGTTTAGAAATTAAAGTCTAAGGCACGCATGCCTAGCACTCTTTAGCACATCTACAGGGATAAACCCTAGTTTTATTTTATTTCTTTGTTTTATAAAATTATTAACATGTTTTCTTATAGAATAAAATCTTCCTTTTTCTTCTTTTTTATATAGGTGTAGGCCTACAAACGACAATGTGTCGGAACTCAAAGGTGATGAAAAATCCATAGAAACTTCTTTTTTTTTTTCAAATGTTAGCATGGATTGCAATGAAAATCCATGTCTATGCATGATTCTCATGCATTGACAAGGATTTATTGAGAAAAATTGATATTTAAGTGAAAATGGTGGAAATTGGTGACATTTAAAAAAAAAAAAAAATCATTTTTATATTGAAAGTGTACATTTCAAAAAATATTGAAAAATATGTGCTTTTCACTGTTATTAATGTGGAAATTTCATACATTAATCAGAGTTATCTATTGATTGGCTACAAATTTTATATATTTATTTTATCCTAACTTTTTTTACAACATATGGAGAGGCCCCTATAAAATAGAAACTTATTACGCATAGTTGTTGTTTGCAATATTTTGATTCCTACATGTGCCTTTTAACATCACCTGAGGTTTCACTTGAAAATTCCACCTTTTTTTTCCCAATGTTTCCCTCATATAGTGATATTTTTCCAAGTATCGACGATACCAATTCATATTTCTGTATCCCTGGTCATCAATACATGTAATGATATCAATACTCTCAACACTGGTTGTAGGTAAAAAAGCCTTTGCTTCCACTTCATTGGCATTCCAAAATCTAAGTGGACCCCAGAATGTTAGTTTGATTCTCCCTAACATCTCTTACCATGGTGTTGAACTTAGATTCCCACTCAACCTGCGATCAAAATTGAGCTTAAAGCACCTTCAAAATGCTTTTTCCAAGTTCCACTAACTTCTGTTATCAAGTGTTGCTATTGATCCCAAAATTCCAATTATTTTATGCTAACTAACAATCAAACACTGAGCAATAGAACGCCAATGGTCAAACAACCATTCATCGTTGTGCACATAATACACATGATATCGAGTCCCACCCCATGATATTAGAATGTGGATGTGGTTGTAGATGAGGATCTTTTCCCCCATCATTGTCTAGCATAGGGTAATAATGTCCTTGTTTCTACTTCATTGGCATCCCAAAATGCAAGTGAACCCAGAACCAAGGTGTCCCGTATCGGTATCAGTTGGCGTAATGGTGCCCTCCGAAACCGATACGGATACGGGGGTGTAACGGCGATACGGGGGCGTAACGGTCCGTAACGGCACAATTTTTTTTTTTTGTCAAAAAAATATGAAAAAATATGGATTAAATCCGGAATATTCTAAGCATTCCAAATATGCATTCGTTTATAAATTGGAACATGTTTATGGTGGTGTAACGGTCCACTCTTTGGTGAGAAGTTGTATCGGACTGTCTGATGAATTTATGAACCAGATAACTTGAATTTGACTACAAAATTCATATATTTAATTTTATAAATATCTAATTTATATACTTAACAATTTGATATCATTTCTCCCAATAGTTCTTTAAAAAAATGAAATTAAATTCAGGTAGATGGTGTTGCCAATTTGGGGCTGACTTGGAGGACCAATCCATGCCCCAAATCAGTCTCAAATTCATGCAATTTATTGGCATTATCCTACTTATGAATTGGTGGACATTTATTGGATAGTGAATCATGAAAAAAATCAAAAGGCCCTATTTAAAAAAATAAGCGTCTACAAATTAACAATTAAAACTATTCAAACAATTTGATTTTGGCATGGTGAATTAGCAATTACAGTCCATAATTTAATTGGTAAATTTTAAGTTAATACATGTCTCATGTACAATTTTTTAAGAGCCCGAATTAGGCGGGACCCGAATTGTGAAGTATAGCACACGAGTGTCAAAGTTTTTTGGGCCCCACCCGTGATGAATGTGTTATATCCACACCGTCCATCCATTTTGCCAAATAATTTTAGGGCATCAGTCCAAAAATGAGGCAGATCCAAAGCTCAGGTGGACTGCATCATAAGAAACAATAATAATTAAACGTCCACCATTAAAAATTTATTGGGGCTACAAAAGTTTTAAATCAAGCTGACATGTGTGTTTTCCCTTCATCAACGTCAATGTGACCCCATTAACAGGTTAGATGAAAAGTAAACATTAAAGTAGACCCTAAGAAAATTTTTAATGGTGAGCATTCTATAACCACTGTTTCCTATGGTGTGGGCCACCTGAGATTTAGATCTTACTAATTTTTTGGATCATGACTTAAAATGATGTGGCAAAATGGATGGACGGCATGGATAAAATATATATATCATGGTGGGGCCACGCAACACGTGTACAAAAGCCTACCAGGCACATTTATTTGAAAGCAGATTCAGCCGTGTACCTCAATGACGTACGTGTATTAACGTCAATAAGTCCTGTGGGTCTGATCATGACGTATGTATTATATCTAAACCGTCCATTCATTTGACGAGCTCGTCTTAAGGCTTGACACTAAAAATAATACAGATCTAATTATCAAGTGGACCACACTGCAAAAGGCAGTGGGGGATTGAACGTCTACCATTGAAACCCATTTTGGGATCACAGAAGTTTTGGATCAATATGAAATTTGTTATTCCCCTTCATTCAGGTCTTTTTGACCTTACGAACAGATTGGATGGAAAATAAACGTTGTGTGGGCCTACGAATTGTTTAACAGTGAACATCATGATCTCCACTGCTATTTTTGGTGTGGTCCAGAAGATATTTGGATATGATTCATTTTTTGGTAAATGCTCTAAAATAATATCTAAAAATAGATGAATGGTGTAGATATAACAAATACATCACTGTGGAGCCCACGTAACTTTGATCTCCTTTGAACCGTTCGTACAACTCAGAGCTCGAGGAGTGTCAGTGCTCGTTTTAGCATGACACGTACCTACAGTAGCTATATAGCTATAGCTGGTGTGTGGTACACCAGTCAATCGGCTTCCGATATCAGACGAAAAAGACGGGAGAGAGAGGGCTTCCGATTTCAGACGAAAAAGACGGGAGAGAGAGAAACCGAAAATCTAACGAGGGAAAGAAGAGAGAGAGAGAGAGAGAGAGAGACGAAGAAGAAGGAAGAGGAGGCCCGCAGCTGCAGCAGGGCCGCAGCCACAGCCGCAGCAGGGCGAGAAGAAGAAGAAGAAGGAGGAGGAGGAGGAGAAGAAAAGAAATTAAAAAAGGTATGCTTTTTTTTTTTCCCCCAATTTTTTTTTTTTTTTTTTTTTTTTTTTTGGGGGGGGGGGGGGCGTAATAGTCGTTACGGGCGTTATGGCCCATAACGGGCGTAACGGCACCGTAACGGCCGTTACGGTTACAAAATTCCGTAACGGTCGTTTCGACCCCGTATCGCGTAACGGTGTCGACCGTTACCGTTACGTATCGGCCAATACGGCCGTATCGTAACGGATACGGGACACCCTGCCCAGAACATTAGTTCAATTCTCCCTAACATCTCTTGCCAACATCCGTTAGTTGTTGGACTTGGATTAACACTCAAGTTGGAATCAAAATTGAGCCTTAAAGCACCTTCCAAATGCTCCTTCCAAGTCATTGGCAGTTTCTCATTTCACTCCTTGCTATTAATCCCCAAATTTCAAGGATTGCATGCCCCACCAACCATTACAAGAAAAAAAGAAGCAAACAGATCGCAAATGGCCAAACAATGCCTCATCACCAAGCACATAAATCCAACAAAGGAAGTCTCACCCCATGATTTTCTAAGTGGTTATAGGTGAGGATCATTTCCACTGTCATCTTCTAGCATAGGTGAGATGCTCGACCCAACCCCAAAACAACCTGCCCACACACCCTTTTTTTTTATGATGACAGTGTGTCCCCACCCCTTTAAGGTAAGACTATTATAGAAAGATTATGTTATGTATGTAAGTTAAGGTAGTGTTAGTGTGTGTGAGTACAAGTCTTTTGTGCTCCTTTGGAGTATGTTTTGTCCCCTCTTCTAAATATAATAAAAGTGAGTGCTAGGGTGTGTGTGCTCTAAGCATGTTTTACCCCCTTTCTCTCAAACTCTCGTTTCTCTCCTCTTCTTCCCTTTCCTTCCAAAACCTCTCAAATCTACTTAGTATCAGAGCCCGGTACTTCGCATTGACAGGAGCTACAAGAGATTGTTGATGTTAGCAATTGTATTGATCGTACAACCCCATTTTGATCAAGAAGGGCATGCATTTATAGATCTCAATTTTAGAAGAATTATGGTGATTTTTAGGAACCATCCTAGGTATGTCACACTCATTTTCACTTTTAACGGAAAACCCCCAAATCTCAATTTTTCTTCAATTTCTACCAAATCGTGGTTGTTTCTCTAGATTCTCATTACATGGTGGGTCGATTTGGCTGTGTTTGACTCTCCATTGAGCTGTTTTGGAAAGAAATAGGGATTTGAAGGTGTTGTGGAGCCAAAACTAGGGTCGGTTGTGCCTTTTCTTTCTTTTCTTTTCTTTTTGTTTTTTCAGAAGGACTCTTGTGTATGCACTGGTGACTGATTCTTGTGGGTGAGACATGTTTGTGCTTAGTTCACCCTGTATATGACTCGTTTTGCTTAGTTCCTTCGCTTGACTATTTTTGGACAACTCAGGCCAACATCTGGAACTAAGATTTCACAGGTTTTTGTGATTGTTGTTGTTCCTCAGCTCTCTCTTTGAATTTATTTGTTGTATGAGCCGCATGGAGGACAAGATGTCGTCAGGTTCTGGTGTGGCACCTTCAGAATCTCATCCTTTGTTGATCACCACTGTTATGTTGAATGGTGATAACTATTTACAGTGGGCTCAATCTGTAAAATTGTTTTTGGGGGGCCAAGACAAACTTTCATATATATTGGATGACGTTCCAAATTCTACATAAGCTAATTTTAAGTCTTGCACCAAGGAAAACTACCAAGCCATGGCTTGGCTGCTCAATAGTATGGAACCAACTGTGAGTAACTCTGTCATGTTTCTAACTTCAGCAAAAAGGATATGGGATACACTTCATGACATGTACTCAGAAGTTCGTAATATATCAAGAATGTTTACATTGATCTCGGATATTGGAAGGTTTCAACAAGATTCATATAATCCCTGAAGGAATACTTCTCTGTTGAGTTGGACCTCTATCATCCTCTTCCCTCTAATTGCACTACAGATTATGAGCTCATTTGGAAGCAACGTGAAGAAACTAGAAGTCTGCAGTTTCTTTTTGGGCTTGACCCTGAGTATCACGGTGTTCGGAGACAGATTATTGTCATGAATCATCTTCCCTCTTTAACAACTATCTACGCCATGTGTCAAAGGGTCACCACATCATTCGTCTCGATGGTTCCGTCGACTGTTATAAGGCGTGATTGGTCGCAAAGGGTTTTACTCAAACATATGGTGTGAACTACTTTAAGACCTCTCCAGTGGCAATTCTATTCGTGTGGTTCTCTATGGCTATGAACTTGTCGTGGCCCTTATTCGAGTTGGATGTAAAAAATGTCTTTCTACATGGTGATCTTGTCGAAGAGGTTTATATGGATCAACCCTCAGGTTATTCCATCATGCCTAAAGGCTCTCATGATTCTCCCTTTGTGTGTCGACTAAAGAAATTAATTTATGGTCTCAAACAATCACCACGTGTCTGGTTTGACAAGTTCAGCAGTGCTCTTCTGGACTTTGGATTTATTCGAAGCCAAGCTGATTCTTCCCTCTACTTGTGTTGTCAACCAACAGGAGTTATTGTTTTAATTGTTTATGTGTATGACATTGTGTAGTCTAGAAATGATACAAAGGGAATGATGGATGTCAAATCTTTTCTCAAAACTCGTTTTGAGATCAAGGACCTCAGGACTCTTCAATACTTCTTGGGGATTGAAGTTGCTCAGTCGAAGTCAGGTGTGGTTCCCTCTTAGAGAAAATATGCTCTCAATCTCCTCTCCGAGATAGGGATGCTAGGATGCAAGCCTGCGGCTATGCCTATAGATACTACTTTGAAACTCTCTCCTAATGATGGTGCTTGCCTCTCTAATCCAGGGATGTACCGTCAGTTGGTTGGCCAACTTATTTATCTCACTATCATTTGGCCAAATCTTTCTTATGTCGTTGGCGTTGTCAGTCAATTCATGTATGCCCCTCGCACAACACATCTAAAATTCATGCCCCTCGCACCACACATCTAACAGTTGTGTATCATATCCTTTGCTATCTCAAATCTGCCACTGGTAAGGGTTTGCTCCTTCAGCCGCACAGTCATCTACATCCTACAGGCTACTTTGACGTTGATTGTGCTGGAAGTCTACATGATCATCAATCTACCATTGGATATTGTACATTTGTTGGTGGCAATCTTATCAGCTGGAAGAGTAAGAAGCAGTCTGTTGTTGCTCACTCTTCTGTTGAAGCCGAGTATAGGGCAATGGCTCATGCAACGTGTTAACTTGTTGCTCACATTGCCAGCAATCCCGTGTTTCATGAGCGCACAAAGCACATCGAGGTTGATTGTCACTTCATTCGGGAGATAGTGGCTTATCAAGGAAATTGCAACTCCCTTCATTCGCTTTAGGGAACAACTAGCCGACGTCTTAACTAAGTCTCTCAGCCGAGATGCTCTTTTCCGTATTTCTGGCAAGTTGTCCATAATTAACATTTATGCTCCAACTCGAGGGGAAGTATAGAAAGATTATGTTACGTATGTAGATTAAGGTAGTGTTAGTTTGTGTGAGCACCCGTCTTTTGTGCTCCTCTGGAGTATGTTTTGTCCCCTCTTTTAAATATAAAAAAAGTGAGTGCTAGGGTGCGTGTGCTCTAAGCACGTTTTACCCCTCTCCATCTTCTCTCCTCTTCTGCTCTTCTCTTCTTCCCTTTCCTTCCAAAACCTCTCAAATCTACCACTATTCCCTACGGATGCATGCAATCGCATGCCAACCACACCCTTAAAATTTTACAAAAGAAACAAAAACAAAATAGAAAACACCCACCTTGGCTAGCATTATAAAAGTACTATTGAAAAACATGCTTGGAGATCCCATTTCGAAATTTCTCTATCCACCTTGCATCTTAGCTGCAAATTTGCAGGAACCATCCACATGAGTTGGTGCTCCCGCTCATGCCTCCTAGGCATTTACACTTGCTAACATTTGGCACAGACACTTCTCACTCCTACTTGCTTCTTCTCAGGCTTTATTCAAGGCTATCATCCCCCAATGACACTCACTTCCTCAAGTCTACTAGCAAGTCAATTAGTTTATAGTTTCTACTTACAATAGATACATGCTTACTTAAGTGATGCAGGACGGATGGTCTAAGCTAAGATGAAGCAATAAAATCAAACAACGGATTAATTAGAGAAATCAAAGCATGAAATAAAGCTAATCTATCACATATTTAAAGAATTCAAGTATTAAATAAGCTCAAGTTCGAACCAAACAACAATCCCACAATAATATCTTAGAAGATATTAATCAATTAGGACCTATGGAAGGTAGAGCTTCCATCTAGCATAGGGATTCACCTTAATTCAAAGGGAATCATTTGTCCTTGTTAGGGTTTGCTGGGTTGGGGTTAAATTTGAGGACTAGGAAATTAGGGTTTTAGGATTAGGAAAACTACGATTTGAGAATTAGGGTTTTGAGAGTTGGGAGATTTTGGGTTTAAGGGTTCTATGATTTGAGAAGCTAGGATTTGGAAATTAGGGTTTGTGGAATCTAGGTTCCAAGGTTAGGGTTTTAGGCTTTAGGCTTAGGGTTAGGGATTTAAGGAGGAAGGATCAAGGATCAAAAGAGGGAAAGGAAGGGAGAGATGGGTTGGCCATACGGTCACATTCATACGGTTGTATGGGCAAGAATGGGGGGTCCATGCAGTTGTACGGCTTGGGTACGGTCTAGGTTTAGATAGTTTTGAGATGGTGGTGATGGGATTTGAGACAAAACGAAAGGAAAATGAAGAAATAGAGAGAAGAAGAAATAAGTGAAGAGAATACCTTGAAATAAGAGAATAAGAGAGAGATAAGTTGGAATCACTACATGGCTTCACACCATCTCTAATCACAGGAGGTTTTCTTTGCTCAAAGCAAGAAAGAGTATTTTATTTCAATGCCTAATAATGCAAGGGCATTCACACGCCTACGCCTTTATAGTCTTTTGGGGTGTTTTTACAAAAATACTCATATTGCTTAAAAAAAATCAAAATACCCCCTAAATCAACTAAAACATAAAGCAATCCACAAAATAAATTAAATAACTAAGAAAACAACTAGACTAATGTCCCATGTCCACTGCCAAAATGGCCCAATGATCAAGATGGACCAATGGTCCGGATGATCCAACGTGCGAAATCCAATGGTTTGATGAGAGCGTCCACTCAATCCATCGGTCTAGATGTGTTCAATAAGCTCCTGTATGCAGCCCATATGCATCTTCCCAATGTAGGATCTTCAAAAATGCATAAACAAGCATGTGGGGTCTTCCAACGCGGCTACGTACTCGATCCGGGCTCCGTATAATGATCACCAACCATAGAGATGTCGGAACCGAGGCCAAAGATCTCCTCTGGTATAATCTGAATGGTTGCTCGGATGTCCTCATCAACTCCCCTAGACAGAGAAAATTTTGCCTCTAACGAAATAAAACTGCAATAATGCTCTAGGAGCTCTAGGTCTAGCCTCTAAAGCTCGATCTCTGTAATCCACGTACTAAATGACTCTGACATGTTCTTCCACTTGACGAGATATTTCTAGTAACTTCATTGTCTAGTAAAAACCAGTTGTTTATCCAAGATACATATATCTCTTCTCTTTTGGTAAAATACACTTTCCCAAAATATGGGCATGCAGAATATTCTCCCTTCAATTGTTCGAACCTAGTGACTTCTACGCTCAAGGATTGGAGTAACGCCACTCAACGACTAAGGGCATCATGTACTCCTGGAGAGACCATACCCACTTGGCATGCCTTGGGTTTAGCTTCTTATGGGAGTTAAGGTATCTCAAAGTCTCATGGTCAGAAAACAACAACTCTTGTGGTAGTAGGTAATGTCGCCAATGTCGCAGGGATTGAACTACCACGTAGAATTCCTTGTCATAGGTAGAATGTTGTTGCTTTACCTCATTCAACTTTTCACTAAAATAGGCGACAAGGTGCCCTTCCTGGCTAAGTACTCCACCTATACCTACTCCAAACGTATCACACGCAACTTCAAAGAATTTAGAGAAGTCAGGAAGGGGCATGATAGGAGCCTCACTCATCTTACCCTTAATCTCTTTGAACGCTTTGGAGGCCACATTAGTCCATTTAAACTCCCCCTTCTTAATGCAATCCGTGATGGGAGCCATAATGGAACTAAAGCCTCAAATGAACTGCCTATAAAAGGTAGATAAATTGTGGAAGCTACGCACCTCATGAATGTTCTGTAGATTAGGCCAACTTACTATGGCTTTGACTTTCTCGGGATCCATAGACATGCCCTCAGATCAAACAATGGACCCTAAGAAGATAAATTTGTCAGACATGAAAGAACACTTCTTTAAGTTGGCATATAATTTCCATCCTAAGGACCCCACAAACTTGCCTCAAATAGTAGAGGTGTTGTTCCTTGGAGGTACTATAAATGAGCATGTCGTCAAAATATATCACCAGGAACTTACCCATAAAGGGCCTCAACACCTAGTTCATCACTCTCATAAACGTACTCGGAGAGTTGGTCAAGCCAAAAGGCATAACTAGCCACTCATATAGCTCATCCTTTGTCTTACAGGTTGTCTTTCATTCATCTCCTAGGCGAATACGTATATGATGATACTCACTTTTGAGGTCAATCCTGGAAAAGATCGTGGCACTGGCCATCATATCCAACATATCATCAACACGCGGTAATTAACCGATACTTAACCGTGATCTTGTTAATGGCCCAACTGCCCATGCACATGCGCCAAGTGCCATCTTTTTTAGGCGTGAGGAGGGCTAGCACGGCACATTGGCTCAAACTCTCCTGAATGAACCATTTTCTAAGAAGCTCATCCACTTGCTTCTTCAACTCTGCATATTCCGCGAGGTTCATTCAGTAGTGAGAAAGGTTTGGTAGAGTCAACCTGGGGACAAGATCTATAGCATGCTAAATGTCCCGCATGGGTGGAAGCTCATCCAGTAGGTCTTCAAGGAAAACATTGCTAAACTCCTCTAACACCGAATTCACTTCAGGTGGTAACTCTATGCTAACCTCATGTGTGACCTCTCTTGCCACGAGAGCATACAACATCGAATCAGCTTTAGTCTCTCACTTTCAAACTGCTTAGTGTTTATAATGTAGAGAGATTTAGGTTGGGACTTCCTCACATATTTTGGATCACCCTTCTTGACGTCCTCCTTCTCTAGGGTGCTTTTGGGCAGAAGAGGATTTAGCTTTATTCCCTTACATTCATACATAAATGAACACGTATTCGAACGGCCGATTAATGTCACATCACGATCATACAACCAAGGTCTGCCCAAAATGATGTGGCCTATGTCCACGTTTCTTTGTAGGAAGCGAACTAAATGGGGAATAAGACACCGTTGAGAAAACGGTATCAAGGACGTATCAACCCATGAAACTCGATAGGGCTAAGGGTGAGGAACAAATTTCAAACCCAAACGAGATACAGTGCTAGCAGAGACCAGTGTTCGAAATATCAGTATCGCATTACATATCGCATCCTTGGGATACAGATACGTATCAATTATCGAATGGGATATAATGTTTGTATTGGGTAATTTATCGTACTTTTTGGGAAACATTATATAAATGGTTGAATTTTTCAATGAAACTTCAGGGATTGTTAAAAAAGACCTTAATATATACTTTTAAATTATAACATCTTAAAAAAGAAGTGTGCATAATAGGTTTCCTTTGTATAAGGTCCTAAGCTATGCACTGTCTAACTAAACTACTGCAGCTATATTCATTATTCAAATTGAATGCATAACATTTAAAGTGTGTGTGATGATCACTTCATCAAACACTCCTAAATACTTCGAAATTAATCTCAATTGACAGCTAGTTGAATGAAAATTTTGAAAAAAATAATAATATTTTAATAATTTTTAATTAAAAAATGATTTTTATTTTTCGAAAATTAACAAGGAGTTAACAAATCTGTAGACAACCCTTGTGCATGCTTGATTTCATGTTTAGAGTGCACCATTGCAGGCAATTTGGGAGAAATTGGAGAATTTTTAAAATTTTCCGAATTTTTCCGAAATCGAACCACCTACACTCAAATTTCAAAATTAGTGTATGTGATGATTATTTCACCAAATACTCCTAAATGCTTCGAAATTAGTCTCAATTGATAGCTGGTTGACGGAAAATTTCGAGAAAAAAAATCGAGAAATGAATAACTAATGAAATATCGAAATCGAAGCTCCAACTCCATGTTTTTTCATGCAAAACATGAAGAACCAATGGATTTGTAACCATTTGACATTGACTAAACATAATTTCAACAAAAAAAAGGATTGGAAATTGAAATGCTCACCGAATCGAACATTTGGGATATATCGACATTACCTGTGCGTTTTGTATCGCACAAGTGGAATACAAGATACATCGCGGGATATATCGGCCTATATCGTCGATATTTAAAACACTAGAGGAGGCCACATTGGTGCAACTGCCACTATCAATTATCACCTTGTAATTTTTGTCACCACAATTGACGTGAGTGTGGAAAATTGTATTCCTGCGCCAATCATCACTCTCTTTGACCTGGGCTAAGGCACATCCGACAACTGCAAGTGGCGCGGTTTCAACTCCTTCAATTTCTTCATCACTAGCACCAATTTCGGGCTAATATTCTTCGTCTTCACAATCGCCCTGATCATTCGCATCATCATCAAACTCGCCAATTACGAGGGCCTTACCTCGCTCTTTCGTAGGGCACTGGTACGTGAAATGACCATATCCTTGGCAGTTGTAACACTGTGTTTGCTCACCTACCCTTGAGCCGGTACTAGCTAGACCTTTGCCCTTAACATCCCTACTAGTGGATTGTGTACCAGTAGGGGCTTTGGATTGATTTCCAAAACTAGGCTTAGCTCCCTGTGGAGTGGCCTTAACATTGGATTCACGAGAGTCAAATCGCCTCACGAATTGCAATTTCAGATACTGCTCAAGTTCTTGCACAACTTGATAGGCATGCTCTAGGGTGCTGACGTCGTGAGGAACGAGCTCACGCTGAAGCTCGGGTCAGAGGCTCATTATGAAACGGCAAAGGGTCACTAACAGATCCTCCTTGATGTTACAATGCATCATATATTCGTCAAACTTGGCGATGTAATTAGCTAGGGACATTGATCCATAGTGAAGGGATTGTCGCTGATCCAAAAGCTTCTAGCAGTAAGAGAGAGGAAGTTACCTTTCCTTTAAGATCTCTTTCATCTCAGCCCACAGTGAGACTGGGTCATCTCCAAACCTCTCCAACTTCCGCTCGACATTCGTCCAAAACAACTTAGCTTGGCCCACCAACTTCCTTAGCGAACCTCACCCAACGGCGATCAGACATATCATACCACTCAAAATAATGATCCATGTCCCCAAGTTAGTCAAGGAAAGCCTTGGGGTCTAAACAACCATCATAACTCGATGCCTCAACTTTCACACTTGTCATTACTCACTCATCAGGATGATGGTGGTCTTGAATCTCTTGATACTCTCCAAGGGGTTGCTGGGTACACACCCCACCATGGTCGACACCTCGGCCTTTTCCACGCCCTTCAACTTGGTTTCTTCCAACTTCACCTCCCACTTGAGATTGATCATCTTCACCATTGTCGAGATTTGCCTAGAGGGAAGCTTCCAACTAGGTTATGCGAGTATTAGTCATGGCCAATTGGTTGTTGGTAGTCCTACCTTGGGCCACAAGGGCCGTAAGATGGTTACTCATGGCATTGATAACCTCCGTAAGATGTTCCAAACTCATTGTGGGGTGTAGACCAAAACCACGCCCAGTACAAGTGGGCATAAACCAGAGATCTAACGAAGAACCTAAGAACTAAAGACTATCTAGATGCGATGTGATGAAAATGGAGAGATTGTTAACCCTAGACACGACAATATGAAAACATATGCTAAATGCAATATAAAAACCCTATGCTAAACCATAGTCTCTAATACCAAATTTTGATGCATGACGGATGGTCTAAGCTAAGATGAAGCAATAAAATCAAATAACAGATTAATTAGAGAAATCAAAGCACGAAATAAAGCTAATCTATCACAAATTTAAAGAATTCAAGTATTAAATAAGCTCAAGTTCGAACCAAATAATAATCCCATAATGAGATCTTAGAAAGGTAGAGCTTCCATCTAGCATAGGGATTAATCTTAATTCAAAGGGAATCACTTGTCCTTGTTAGGGTTTGGCAGGTTAGGGTAAAATTTGAGGACTAGGGAATTAGAGTTTTAGGATTTGGGAAACTAGGATTTGGGAATTAGGGTAGAAGGACTATAGACTAGATTTTCACCCCCCCCCCCCCCCCCCCCCCCCCCCCCCGCAAAAAAAAAAAAAAAAAAAGATCAAGGCTGCAAATATAGAAAAAGCAGAAAAGAATATGAGAGAGAGAAATAGAACAAAGAGAAAAGGGGTATAGATTATAGAGAGAGAGAGAGAGAGGGGCAGGCTAAAGGGATAAAAAATGACAAAGGAAGGAGACTTACAAAAGATGACGAATTGAATGTTTGTTTGAATCTTCAATTTACAAAGAAGAAATTGAGTAGAAAAGAAACCCCTAGGAGAAGCCTTGCTTTTGGTATTATGGGAAAAGGGACTCCTCTATATAGGAAGGAAGAAAGAGGCACTTGAAGGACTGACATAGAACATAGGAGGTAATCTACCAACTTTACTAACTTTTTCTCTCTCTTTCTTGGTTTTTTTTTCAAGTGCAACTTTCATATCACCCATTACAATATTACTTGAGGTCTTAAATGTACCAATATAAAAGCATATAATGAAAAATTTTCAGAATATTGTAAGCCGAAGAAGCATGGGGGTTTAGGCATAAGGTCTTTGCAAATTTCATAGCTTAGTGTTTTTGAGAAAATAGATATGGAAGTTTGGGGAAGAAGAGGTTTGTTTTTGGAGGAGTGTGGTTGCTATTTTAGCTTGGGGGCAAGGTGTCCCGTATCGGTATCGGTTGGCGTAACGGTGCCCTCCGAAACCGATACGGATACAGGGGTGTAACGGCGATACGGGGGCGTAACGGTCCGTAACGGCGCAAATTTTTTTTTTTGTCAAAAAATATGAAAAATATGGATTAAATTCGGAATATTCTAAGCATTCCAAATATGCATTCGTTTATAAATTGGAACATGTTTATGGTGGTGTAACGGTCCACTCTTTGGTGAGAAGTTGTATCGGACTGTCTGATGAATTTATGAACCAGATAACTTCAATTTGACTACAAAATTCATATATTTAATTTTATAAATATCTAATTTATATACTTAACAATTTGATATCATTTCTCCCAATAGTTCTTTAAAAAAATGAAATTAAATTCAGGTAGATGGTGTTGCCAATTTGGGGCTGACTTGGAGGACCAATCCATGCCCCAAATCAGTCTCAAATTCATGCAATTTATTGGCATTATCCTACTTATGAATTGGTGGACATTTATTGGATAGTGAATCATGAAAAAAATCAAAAGGCCCTATTTAAAAAATAAGCGTCTACAAATTAACAATTAAAACTATTCAAACAATTTGATTTTGGCATGGTGAATTAGCAATTACAGTCCATAATTTAATTGGTAAATTTTAAGTTAATATATGTCTCATGTACAATTTTTTAAGAGCCCGAATTAGGCGGGACCCGAATTGTGAAGTATAGCACACGAGTGTCAAAGTTTTTTGGGCCCCACCCGTGATGAATGTGTTATATCCACACCGTCCATCCATTTTGCCAAATAATTTTAGGGCATCAGTCCAAAAATGAGGCAGATCCAAAGCTCAGGTGGACTGCATCATAAGAAACAATAATAATTAAACGTCCACCATTAAAAATTTATTGGGGCTACAAAAGTTTTAAATCAAGCTGACATGTGTGTTTTCCCTTCATCAACGTCAATGTGACCCCATTAACAGGTTAGATGAAAAGTAAACATTACAGTAGACCCTAAGAAAATTTTTAATGGTGAGCATTCTATAACCACTGTTTCCTATGGTGTGGGCCACCTGAGATTTAGATCTTACTAATTTTTTGGATCATGACTTAAAATGATGTGGCAAAATGGATGGACGGCATGGATAAAATATATATATCATGGTGGGGCCACGCAACACGTGTACAAAAGCCTACCAGGCACATTTATTTGAAAGCAGATTCAGCCGTGTACCTCAATGACGTACGTGTATTAACGTCAATAAGTCCTGTGGGTCTGATCATGACGTATGTATTATATCTAAACCGTCCATTCGTTTGACGAGCTCGTCTTAAGGCTTGACACTAAAAATAATACAGATCTAATTATCAAGTGGACCACACTGCAAAAGGCAGTGGGGGATTGAACGTCTACCATTGAAACTCATTTTGGGATCACAGAAGTTTTGGATCAATATGAAATTTGTTATTCCCCTTCATTCAGGTCTTTTTGACCATACGAACAGATTGGATGGAAAATAAACGTTATGTGGGCCTACGAATTGTTTAACAGTGAAAATCATGATCTCCACTGCTATTTTTGGTGTGGTCCAGAAGATATTTGGATATGATTCATTTTTTGGTAAATGCTCTAAAATAATATCTAAAAATAGATGAATGGTGTAGATATAACAAATACATCACTGTGGAGCCCACGTAACTTTGATCTCCTTTGAACCGTTTGTACAACTCAGAGCTCGAGGAGTGTCAGTGCTCGTTTTAGCATGACACGTACCTACAGTAGCTATATAGTTATAGCTGGTGTGTGGTACACCAGTCAATCGGCTTCCGATATCAGACGAAAAAGACAGGAGAGAGAGGGCTTCCGATTTCAGACGAAAAAGACGGGAGAGAGAGAGAAACCGAAAATCTAAAGAGGGAAAGAAGAGAGAGAGAGAGAGAGAGAGAGAGAGAGAGAGAGAAGAAGAAGAAGAAGAAGAACAACAAGGAAGAGGAGGCCTGCAGCTGCAGCAGGGCCGCAGCCACAGCCGCAGCAGGGCGAGAAGAAGAAGAAGAGGAAGAAGAAGGAGGAGGAGGAGGAGAAGAAGAAAAGAAATTAAAAAAGGTATGCTTTTTTTTTCCCCCCATTTTTTTTTCTTTCTTTTTTTTGGGGGGGCCCGTAATAGCCGTTACGGGGCCGTAACGGGCGTTATGGCCCGTAACGGGCGTAATGGCACCGTAACGGGCGTAATGGCACCGTAACGGCCGTTACGGTTACAAAATTCCGTAACGGCCGTTACGGCCGTTTCGACCCCGTATCGCGTAACGGTGTCGACCGTTACCGTTACGTATCGGCCGATACGGCCGTATCGTAACGGATACGGGACACCCTGCTTGGGGGATAGAGAATGGTTCGTATTGCACTCAGCGCAGATGCATTAGCTTTTGGAAAGTTTCCATAGAAAATTAATCTAAGAAGGATATTCTGTTCAACCCTGGTGATGGCGACAGTATCCGGTTTTGGGAGGATTTGTGGTGTGGAAGTAGGCCCTTTTGTTTGGCTTTTCCTCACCTTCAAAGAGAGGTCCCTGAGGGGAGCAATTGTTAGTGTGTTTCCTTTGCTGGGGAGCAGGTGGTTTTGTCTCCTTTTAGTAGTGTTTTTTTTAAGGTTCTTTTTTTTTTTAAATGAACTCTGTGACCTTGTAAGCCTTTTGGAAGTCCTTCATAATCGAAGTTTATTGGTTGGGAACTTGGGATCAGGGGTAAATGGGAGTGGGATGCTGAAAATTCAGGCAGTTACTCTGTCAAATCTTTCTATTTGCTATGATTGTCGGACCTCAGAATATGGAGAGATCAAATTTGTCACAATTTGAAGTATGTGGCTCCTCTGTGTGTTTTGGCTTTTGGTTGGCTGGTGGGAAAATATAAGGTGCTTACATTAGATAACTTAAGCAAGACGATCATTCCCAACCATTGTTGTCATGTGCAATCGCATATGCGATCATGGCATATGCGATCTGGCACATATGCGATCGCATATATTGCATATGCGAAAATATGCGATCGCATATTGGCCATGGCACATTGAATTTTTTTTTTATTTTTTTTTTTGCAAAAAATAATATTTTGTCTATAAAAAGGCTTCCAAATCTCCTCCATTTGCAATATTCTCACCCCAAAACTCTCCTACTCTATTTTTCTCTTACATTTCTTAATTACAAGTGGTCTTAATCTCCCTCTCTCTTGTATTTCCTACTTCCAAGTGATCTTAATCTCTCTCTCTCTTACATTCCCTCTCTCTTGGAAGTTGGAAGATCAAGATTCAAGCACTTTTAAGTTTCAAGGAAGAAAGCTTGTTGATTTTCTACCATAATAAATAAATAGCTTGTTCATTTTGTTGTTATTTCTTGTCAACTATATTGTTAAATGTGGATGACTTGATGTTTAATTCATTGTTTAATTGATTTTATCTCTTTCAAATGTATTTTAAATATGTAAAATTAGTTATCAATTAACTTAGAAAAGTTCTCCTCAGTTTCTTATAATTTTTTTACAATTTTTTGAATTTTTCCCTAATACATATATATTTTTTAATTTTTCAAAAAAAAAATATATATATGCGATCGCATATGCGCATAGGCATATGCGATCGCACATGATCGCATATGCGATTTGACAACATTGTTCCCAACAGATGCTTCTTATGCCGATAGGACGAGAATCTGTCAACCACCGTTCATGCATTGTAGTTACACTCAAAAGATCTGGTGGGGCTTTTTAGATCTCTTTATTGTCATGTGGGTCATGCCGCGCTTGACTGTGAATTATTCGGACTGAGGCATTATCTGTAATGGGAAGCAAAGGAAAATTCTGTAGCAGCTTTTTGAAGTATATCTAGGCTACTGATTGGTCATCCTTTAAGGCAAAGAATCAAAGATGTTGATTGGGCCACTTCTTTTGCCCTTGTAAATGATTTGGTGATTTAGTGTGAGGGTTCTAAGGGGGCGATTTCTGTTTCTTGAGGTACCAATGATTTCTCATCATCGGCTTCATACTTTTACCTTTTATTTTTAGCTTATTAAATACATCATTACTAAAAAAGAACAGAAAGAATGGCATAATTGCTCTTCACCTGAAGCAGGCACACCGTATATAAAAGGAGTAAATATTAAAGCGAGTCTATATAAAACGACAGCTTCAACCGTTATTTACATTAACAAACAATAACATGTTTTCTTCCAGGCATATCAATAACACTCTGAATTGTGATTCTTTTCCAAACCTGTAATCTCAGTTTGCAAAAGTAGAAGAAAAAAGGCAGTTTGCTATGTTATAGCAGTTTAATAGATCATAAACACCTAACTGCTGGGATGGAGGGATCAGGCTAAGGTGACTAAAAGACAATGGACCTAAAAGTCCAAGGGCAACTCTTGTCCAAGCACAAAGTGAACGATGTCTTATTATTCTAGAATAGATGTGGTTTAGGAAAGGCTATGGAGCGACTAGTAATAGGATTTGCTTCCTCCACTCCTCTTAGAAGATCCAATATTAGCTTGATCATCTCCCCTTCTATTTCTGGTAATAACTCCATTGACCAGAAGAATTCTCAGGACAGCTAAGTTGTATTTCTCTTGAACTTCGCTAGGTGGTAAATCAGCTCTGAAAGCATCACCTCTTTAAGAAAATATCACAAGTCCATGCATAAACTTGGTGTTTAGTTCAAATAATGTTGATCATTTTTGTCATCGATGCTACTTGAGAAAAACAGAGGCATTATGACAGGCTCTAATTTGTTCCTTTATTACAAAGGAAGATAGGCAAGAACAAAAACCCCAAAAACTCTTTAAGATGTCAAAACATGGAGTCCTATCAAGTAAAGGTGTCGCCACACTCATTGATGGAGGTTTCGAATCATCTGCTGGGAAGAGTGCCTTGAAGAAACTTTTAGAGGAGAGATCATCTCATTCAAAGAGCGGACATGCTCATTAGGAGTATGAAGGAGATAAATGACAGGCTCTAATTTGTTCCTTTATTACAAAGGAAGATAGGCAAGAACAAAAACCCCAAAAACTCTTTAAGATGTCAAAACATGGAGTCCTATCAAGTAAAGGTGTCACCACACTCGTTGAAGGAGGTTTCGAATCATCAGCTTGGAAGAGTGCCTTGAAGAAACTTTTAGAGGAGAGATCATCCTCATTCAAAGAGCGGACATGCTCATTAGGCTTATTAAAGAGTCATGTCGCAGATGCAACCCTCAAATTATCTGCCTCCAGGAAACTAAGGTGCAGAAGTTCGACGATCGACTGATGGGCACTCTCTGGAAGGCTAAGGACATTAGATGGATGACTCTTGATGCAGTTGGCAGTGCGGGCCGAATTCTCTTAGCGCGGAAATCTTCTCTATGGGTGCTTCAGAACAGTTGGATTGGGACTTTCTCGGTTTCGGTGATTCTACAGGAGATTTCTTCTAGTTATTCCTTATTTGCTCTGTTTATGGTCCAACCAATGATGCTCTCAGGAAAGATTTATGGAACGAGTTGAGCACTGTTAGACAATATTTTGCTGGCCCTTGTTGTTTTTTTGGGGACTTCAATGTGATCAGAATCGCGGAAGAAAAATCTAATATTACTAGGACCAACTCAGCGATGCGAGCATTTTCTTCTTGGATCGACGATCATGATCTCATGGATCTTCCTCTGCTTGGGTCAAGATACACTTGGACTAATGGGAGGTTGGATCCATTCCTTGCTAGATTGGATAGATTTTTACTATCTCCTGATTGGCTGGATATCTTCTCCTCTACTTCTCAGTCCATTCTTCCGAGAACTACCTCTGACCATTGGCCCCTGATTCTTTCAGCTGAGGAATTAAATTGGGGTCCGAAGCCTTTCCGGTTTGATATCTCTTGGTTTAAAATTTCGGGTTTCCATAAGATGATTTCTGATTGGTGGGTGGATTTACAGGTTAAAGGTTTTGAAGGATATAGACTATGTTCCGAACTTAGGCTGTTGAAAGATATGTTAAAGCAGTGGCAGCATTTGATTATGCGTAACAGGGAAGCGGACATGGAATCCACTCTCGCTGAGCTGCAATTGCTGGATGCACGGGCTGAAGACAGTTCAATGTCATCTGATATGTTGGCCAGGAGAATTCAGCTCATCCAAGTTCTCTCTGACAGTGTTCTTCAAAATGAGATCTCTTGGAGGTAAAAATCTCGTGCGAGATGGATAAAAGAAGGGGACAAGAATACAAAATATTTTCACTCCATAGCCAGTATGCATGCAAGAGCAAACAAGATCAGCAGTATTATAGTTAATGGTACTCGTATTGAAGATAAGGATCAATTTGCCAATGGGCCATTTCTTACTTCAGCTGTCTATTACAAGATAAAGAGTGGGACAGACCTCGGCTGGAGCATCTTCAGCTAGATAGTATTTCTTCAGAAGATGTTTCTTTTCTTGAAGCTCCTTTCTGATTGTGCCCTTATTGCGAATGAATGTCTCGATTCTAGCCATAAATCCGGGTTGAAAAGTATTTTCTGCAGTTTGGACATTGAAAAGGCCTACGATCATGTAGACTGGGCCTTCTTGCAATATATATTGAAGCGGATGGGTTTCGGTGATATATGGAGAGGGTGGATAGGCGAATGTATCGGCTCAGCTCATTTCTCTATTCTCCTCAATGGATCCATGAAAGGTTTCTTTAAAAGTTCGAGAGGCTTAAGGCAAGGTGACCCTTTGTCCCCTTTCCTCTTTCTCATCGTAGGCAAGGCTCTTTCCAGGATGTTACACAAAGGTCAAGATGCAGGTATCCTACAAGGAATAAGTGTGAAAGGTATGTCCTCCCCTATCTCGCACGTGCAGTATGCGGATGAAATTTTGATTTTCTCTAAAGCAGATCGGGCGAAAGTTGACGGCTTGCGCACAACGATTCGCTGTTTTGAAGTCGTATCTGGCTTAAGAGTGAACATGTCTAAGTCCGAGTTGTTCAGGGTCAACATGGAGAAAGAGTAGGTCTGTGAGTATGCGGTTCTATTTGGTTGTTCCCCGGATTTCTTCCCGACTACATATGTGGGTCTCCCTTTGTGCATAGGTCTGCCCCCTAAGTCTCTTTGGGCAAAAGTCATTCACAGGTTCCAAAATTATCTTGCCAGATGGAAATGTCGCTATTTATCTCTTGGAGGTCGTTTAACCCTTATCAAGGCTACCCTCTCCAATTTACCTTTATATTTTATGTCCTTATATAGATGTCCGTACTCAGTTTTGGCCTCCTTAGACAAGCTTAGACGTGATTTTTTATGGCATGGGAAAGAGGATAAGAAGAGATTTCATCTTGTAGAATGGAATCAGGTTTGTAAGCATTTTAAAGGAGGAACAGGTATAAAAGACTTAAAGATGATGAACCGAGCTCTCCTCGGTAAGTGGACTTGGAGGTTAGGGACGGAAGACAATTGCCTTTGGAACAAGATCATTAAAAGCAAGTATGGAACTTCGGTGGGTGGATGGTGGACAAAAGACTCTTCCTCATACAGGGCCTCGGCCATTTGGAAGGGAATTCTTCATATGAAAAAAGATATGATAAAGGGTGTTGGGTTTGAGATGGGTAAAGGAGATAGAATTCGTTTTTGGAAAGATATTTGGCTGGGAGAAATGCCTCTCAAAGACAGGTTCCCGAATATGTTTTGCTTGGCGTTGAACCAAAACATCTCTGTAGCTGATTGCTACTCAGTTATGAATGGTAAGACAACTTGGAATTTGCTGTACAGAAGAAACCTCCAAGACTGGGAGGTTGCCGATTTCGTGCATCTGCTTGGCTATATTTATAAAACTGATCCTAATTGTTTGAGCGAAGATAGAATCAAATGGAGACTGGAAAAGTCTTCCATCTTTTCAGTTAAGTCTTTATACAATCTGATTCATTCCAGTTCTAGTATTTCAGAAGATCATCTTTATCATCATGTTTGGAAATATTCAGCCCCTCCGAAGGTTGTGGCTTTTGGGTGGCTGGTCGGAAAAAAGAAAATCCTGATGACGGATAATCCGAGGAAAAGAGGAATGGTCTTAACAAATATCTGCTTATGTTGTATGGGGGATGAAGAATCGGTTGATCATCTTCTCGTTCATTGTCCTTATATTGCTAGTATTTGGGCAGATTTTGTCTCTTGCTTCAGAGTTAATTGGTGTATTTTGGAATCGGCGGACCTTCTCAAAGCTTGGCATGGGATCAGAATAGTAAAGAAAAAGACTCAAGTTTGGAGAATGGCGATCCTTGCAATATGGTGATCTGTGGGAAGAAAGAAATGACAGATGCTTTAGGGATGTTTCTAATCCGGCAGTTTTTGTAAGCGTTTGTTGTTAGAATGGGCTGTTCAAGTAGATGTTTTAAAGGATTTTGATTTTTTTTTTTCTTGGAGTTTAGTTTGTTTCCGCCTTCTCAGCGGAAAGCTGCTCCAGCTTTTGTTCTTTTCTGTTCTTCTCCTTTTAATATATAATCGTTATCTTTCAAAAAAAAAAAAAAAACCTACCATTTCCACCTCATAGTCCCAAATATTACTCTAGAACTTCATAACACCACCACCCTCATGTACGCTATTTCATATGGGAGTGGCAGTAGGTTGGGTTGGCTCATGGGTCAACTGGCCTACCTACTGTTGAGACGGGCTTAAACCAAGCTAAACGGGTAGTGGGTTGGGATCGGGCAAGAAAATGTGACCCATTTAAGTAAATAAGTCGAGCTTGGGTTGAACACTACTCGACCCGACCATCCGTGCATATAGATTATCCGGTTCAGCTAGATGACCCGACCCGCCCATATAGGTTATCCGGTTCAGCCAAATGACCCAACCCAACCTAGAACTTGAAACAAACTGATGGAATATAAGTATTGCACATAGATAAAATTTATGTAGTGTGCATGCAACCACTAACCGGGAGTAAACCTATTGCCCCATATTTCCATATAAACATGGGTTGGTAGGTCAGTCGGGTGGTTGAATCCAACCTAATTATAGTTAAATGGGTTGGGTCACATTAAGCTTGGGCTTAAAGAATTTTAAGCAGGTTGGGAAGGGCCGAAGGAAATGGGTCGTCAGTCAAGTTCAGGCCAGAATTCTTGGCTGTTTCGTAAACAAGTCAGGTTTAGGTTGACCACGACTAACCCAAACCCAACCCATGGCCACCCCTAAATTTTCATAGGTATCTTTAATAAGGACTCATTTGGATGGTTGAAAATTGTTTGTGAAAAAGTTTCATTTCACTGAAGAACCTTTTTGATGAAATGCATGGAAATGGAAATGGAAAAGAATGTTTAGAAACACTTCCATTTCTATTTGAAAAGTAACACATTCATAACATAACATGACACCATTTTAATTTTAAATGGTAGGAAGACATTAAAAAAAAATTAAAAAAATAAAAAATCCATTTTAAACACTTGCAACATAGCACATGTGGGACTTTTAAAGCTGTATGATGACATATGAGCAATATGTGGAACATATGAGGCGCTTGAACCAAAATGGTGGCACATGTGGGATGACTAATGCTTTACAGTGGCACATTAGCACATGGGACATAGGGTGCTTGAAGATGAACAGTGATGGATGCATGTGGCACATGTGAGAGGCTTGAAGTTGTATGGTGGAGTGCTTGCAGATGGATGGTGGCTCATGTGGAGCACTCAAAGATGGATAACGTAACATTGGCAAATGTGGGAGCTTGAAGCAGGATGGGGGCACATGTGGACCATTGAAGATGGACGATCATACATGCGGCACATGGAGACCTCTCAAAAAAAGTGGCACATGGGACATATTCACATCTAAGGAGCTCATCGCATTTCTCAATATGGAAATGTATTATGTTTTAAGTGAAAATGTAAATACTGATATTTTTCATTGGAATGGAAATGAGATATAAATCCATTTTCACGAAAATGGAACATAATCAGACCCTTATGCCCGATACGGGCCATTTTTTTCGTAACACCCACTACAACTTACAACCATGTAAGGCGTAACGGTTCCCACCATTACCATTACATAATACATAACCGTTTTTTAATACCTTGATGACTTCACTCAAAAACCTCTTATGGGTTACCATCTTTGGAAGTAAACTCAAGGTTACTTTTACAAGATGTGTGTGATCCTTTTTTTTACAGATAAAAGGATGTAAAAACCTCAAGGAAGGAATCCAATAGAGCTTATTGGCTCACACCCTCTCCAACATGATTACCAAGGTAAAGATGATCATAATAGCCACTGCAATTACCATGAAGATACGGGTTGAAACGATCATTACGACCTATGTAACACCTATTACAACCAATTTATAAAAAATAAAAAATAAAATAAAAAGTATTGGACCCTAACGCCCATTACGGGCAATTTTTTCCGTAACAGATCCCACTATTACCATTACATAATACATAACCGTTTTTTAATACCTTTATGACTTCACTCAAAAACCTCTTGCGGGTTACCATCTTCAGAAGTAAACTCAAGGCTACTTTTATAAGATGTGTGATTCTTTTTTTTTACTGATAAAAGGCATGTTTGTTTCCCAGTTACTACACTAATGTAAAGGAAAAGTGCAATGATTACAAATGACCTTACCTATCTCCTAACAACATCTACATTTGACCGCCAATTCCCACAGTTGTTTATCGGTGGTAAATTCGTAATGATAGCATTTTTGCATTACTTCAATGTCAAATCATCACTAACATACATTGATGTCGCTGCTTGGATTCAAGATTTTCATAGTAATTACATGAAAAAATGCAATGATTACAAATTCCTTTACTTGTCTCTTAAATACATCTGCATTTGACCAATAATTCCCGTGTTTCCTTTGGCAATGGTAAAATCTTAATAATGACACATTTCTCTTACATTACTAAGGAAACCGGCGTGGTTTTGAATGTCGGTATTAGTCAGCATATCAGCCCAACAAAAAAATGATACAATACAGCGCTGCGTATCGGTTTCGGGGTTTGTATCGGCCCGAAATTTTTTTTAAGCTAAAGAATTAAGGAAAATATCAGAAAAATACGAGAATAATTAGATGTTAAAAAATCAATCCTTTTTTCTTCTTTCTTTTTTTTTGTATTTTGGACATGCATATGATGGTGTATTAAACGATTGTTGATGAGAATGTTATCTATCGGTTTGACTTGTTGAAGGTAAACTAAATGGGCCCTAATTGAACACAAATCAAGCATGATTTGGTGAACTAGGGCACATTTGATGCAGGACATGAAATTCAAATATGATGTGCAAGATGGTCGGGCTTAAGATCACGTTAGTTCAGAAACAATTACACAAAATTCCATATCCCACACAAAACTTCAAACATTCAATTAAGGGGAATCTATGCAGTTCCAGGCCTACACATGTTAGGGCTGGATCAATAAAAATTATGGACCAAACGATACTCAAAGGGAAGTAAATTCATCCACACATGCACAGAAATGTCCCTAATCCAAGGGATTTACAGGTTTCAGTTCAGAGAACCCTAGGATTAGAAAAATGGGGCAAATACATTGAAAATAATGCAATATATGGTTAGGGTTATGGAAAGTAAGTACAAGAGGGATGAAAGAGGGGGAAAACTGGACGACAGTCCACGCGCGTGGACAGCGGCCAGACCTGATGCACGTGCGCAGGGGCCTAGCTACATGTGCGAGGGGGCCCCGAACCCGGAAACCGACTCCTTGAGTCTGGTCGGCCAGGGGTGGGCTCCAAAACCTCCGATTTTCGAACCGATCCGATATACGGACTATGTGTAGTGCTCTGCCGAAGTTTCAGCCCTCCTGCAGGGCCGGATTATGAAATTCTGCTGCAAAGAGAAAAATTGCTGCAATAGAGAACGGATTTGAAGCGTAGATGATCGTAGGAGAAGAGAAGTATGGATGGTAGAAGATGAGGGTGGATCGGGATAGGTGCGGCTTCGCACCACGGTAGTCAGCCCTTTGAGGAAGGGAGGGTTTCACACCCAATTGGATTTCCACAACTCAGAAACTCAGAAGAGTAAAAAAAGCGCAGGAATTTTTATTAATCTTCAATGAATAAAAAAGGCTACAAGGGGTGCCTATTTATAATAAAACTCTATACCCCAAAACTCGCGTCATGTGCGCAACCTATTACTTGGCGACAAAGTAATAAAAAATAACAACTAATCAAAGCAATCTAAACCGTCCATGATACTGCTAATAACAATAATAAGCAAAACCCAAAGTACTAAATTAATTGGAATAATGAGCCACGATCATGAGAACCCATGGTGGGATTCACATGACTATCAGGTCTACTCCAACAACAGCCCTCTAACTAGGAAGCCCTCCCTAGACGTCGTCATCGATCCAAATCGATGGTGAGGCCCTCCTTGCATACGTGCGTAGGGGCGTGCATGTGCACAAGATGTCCCCATCAACATTACATTGAAATACAATAAAAAGAAGATGAAAATATCAAAAAGAAAGTGAAGGTTTACCCTTCTTTCATTTCCCCATAATGGTCTACTTCGCTTTAATTTGTCGAATTCCAATCAAATCATTTGTTTTGATCCCAAAATAGGTCTAAATCTAGCCTAAATTGAGTTTTTTTTAGCTTCTTCCATGGTTTAAATGAAGAGAGAGAGAGAGAGAGAGAGAGAGAGACATGAGTAAAATTTTGTAAAAAAATATATCAAAATTGGGCTTTTGTGGGTGTATTGGCCACGTATCGGTGCCAATATGCCTCGTATCAGTCGATACGGGCCAATACAGGCCGGATACGGGTCAATTTTTCCGTATCAGGTCGATACAAGCCCCTATCGCGTATTGTCTCGTGCCGATACGGATACAATATGGCCGTATCGGCCAATACGATATCAACATTCATATCCATGGAAATCGGCGAAACAAACAAGCGAAAATCATTCGGCACTCACCTCATCATGTTGATCTCCATCTTTGTAAGGGTGTTTCAAAAGATAATATTCCATACCACTGCACCCTCAATAACTTCAAAGAAGTCCCTACTGAGGACCCCTTTTCAACGAAAAGAGTAAGAAACAAAAAGGAAACCTCCAAGACGATGGCTCGATTCCAAACACAAATCTCCCTGAAACAAAATTTTATTCCAAATCAAAACTGAGAAATAATATCATTCACCTAATCCTTTTTCTCTCTGAAAAGCAAACCATTCACCTAATCCTTGCTTTCCAAGTCGCTATATTCTCCCCTTGTAGAAGTATCAAACTTATTGATCACTTGCAAAAGTACCGAACTTACTACTCGCTTTCCAAATCCTCTTTTTCTTTTCTTTTTTTCTTTTTTTCTCCTTTTTTTATCAGCACTCTTTCCAAATCCTCTTGAGATTGTCTCAAGAAACTAGCATCCTTCTATAGATGTGCATTTGCTTCAAATGATGTTCACCCACAAGGAGGTTGGCTCCACCCCAACTCTCCACCAGCACTTGCTAAGAAGTTCCCATTTCTATTCCTTTAATATGCCAATCCCAATCCCTCTTCCTTCTTCAAATTTCTTCTCCTCTTTCCAATTCATAAGATGATATTTATGCTTTGTTCCCCTCCCTCCCCAAAGGAAATTCCTTTAAATTCTTGCCTAATTATAACTCAATGGTGATTCCTACTAATACACCATTTGATGACCATTGAAAAGAGTGACACCCAAATGAAGCCTTGGACAATTAACATCTATGAGAAAATACATTTGTCCTAAGACATAACAGAAAATAATAAATCATAATGGCTCATCTTCTTGTATTTTAAATCACCAAGTCTTCTACATTGGAGCTTCCATAACTTGGAGAAAATGAGGATACAATGACAACACCACCTTTAGAACACAATAGGAAGTTACTAAAGTGGGAGGTAATGCAATCTTCTCAGAGGACCACAAATGAGGTCCGTAAATAAATGAGTGAATGTCACATATAGAATGCTTATCTTGAAAATCCATCCTGCTAAACATCATCATCATAGCCTTGTCCCAGCTATTGCGGGTCAACCTTACGAATCTTGTTTTCGCCAATCATTCTATCAAAGGCCCCATCTTCAAAACCATCCTACCAAGCAAATTATCCAAAAAGAAAGAAGAAGAAGACGAAGAAGTTCACCAGCCTTTTTTATATTAACTTTGAATTACATGCTTGGCATTCATTCTCTAAACCTTGATTCCACACTTGTTAGCTATTAGCACATCATGTCATCTGTGATATGCCACCTCGTGACAAAGGCCCCTTGTGCAGGGAGGGGGATTTACAATCCAGTCCTTATCGACACACTATTTATATGGTTCTAATCTGTTTTACTTATCTGTATGCATTTTTCTATATTGAACTCGAATACACCAACATTTATACCATGCCGTAAGGATGCGTCTACACGTTAGACCCCTCATGGTCAATGTGTCCGCACACTTTGTTTGTTTTCCAGAATTACTAAGTTTTTGAGTCTGAGGTAGATGGTTATTAATCTTAACAACAGTAACAAGAAAGGATTTCCAAATGAGTAATATTTTGCAGGAATAGAAGTCGAGTGAAATGACCGAACAAGGAGACACACCTGATACATGCCATAAGCATCAGCATATGAACTTCCTCCATATCCCATCTCAGGGTTTCCATAACTTCCAGCATATCCAGGACCTGAAAATGCCAGAGCTCAGGCTATGAGGGGAAAAACATTCAAGAATAAGCACTGGGGATCCACAGTGCTTTATGATCTACGGAGTGTGGATGCACAGAAGAACACTTCATCTGCACATAGTGAAGATTACATGTAAAAATGAAGCCTGCATTACAGCAAGGTAGCCAGCTGCCTTAAGCTACTAAAGGTGAGACTAGTGAGAAAAAGCAAGCGAAGTGGGACAACTGTCAGCATGTTTTAGAAAATATATTACCCGGGTTTGCTGCTGCTGCAGCAGCAGCTGCTGCGCGTGCTCTCTTCTCCGCATTAGCAAGTTCAGCACGTAGTTTTTCAACCTCACGAGCCATGGAAATCAAATTCTTCTCCATTGCCTGACTTTGTTCAAGGTTGTCAGCATGTGCCTTTTTTTCATACTCAACAGCAGCCCTGTCCATACAATAAAGCATCAGTGGAGAGTATCATTCATTTAGAGATCACTATCCCTGAAGAAAGCAATCGGGCAGAAAGTTATCGTCTTGCACCGTGTTACTGTATGGCAAGACAATTATATATTATGGACCAGATCTGTTGCTGTATGGCTATATGGCCCACCTAATCATGCCATTAGAGAGTGTCAGGACCTTTATCGTTGTAACCCATTTACAGTTTGGGCCATATGGCTCACAAGATATGTGAGTCTTCTTTATGTAAAAGACCATCATTTGTCTTTACCTTGTAATTAGGGCACCCCTTTTCATTAATAAGGATCCATCCCTCCCCTCCTTCAATTTGGTTTTTTCCCTGTAATTAGGGCACCCCTTCTCATTAATAAAGATCCCACCTTCCCCTCCTTCCTTCAATTTGGTTTTTTCTTTGTAGTTAGGACACCCCTTCTCATTAAAAATGATCCCTCCTCTCTTACTTTCTCTCTTCTTCTCTCTCTGCACCATATAGTCTACATGCATTAGGGTACTCTTGATCCGTTTCTCTTCCGTCTTTGTTTTCTTCCATCATCCCTTTCAATCTTTCATACGCTGGTCTGTGTGTTCGTGGCTGGTCTGTGTGCCTTTGTAAGCTCGCTTTTGGTCTCCAGGCTGTAGTGTGGTGTGTATGGTTGTGGAAATGGAACCGTGTCAGTGTTGGCCATGTATTTGTAAGTTGGTTATCTTTGATTTGCCTATCGGATTGAATGGTTCTTTCCTTTCACAATGGAAATAACAGTTGATAATAGGGCCGGGCATCTTAATCCATTTGATCCCCTCGGAATTCAAATGACATCAGTCTTAAGTTGAATGGAGAATCATCTTTCGTGGTCAAAGTCTATTCAAGTTTTCGCAACAACAAAAAGGAAATTGAAATACTTGGCTACAACTAAAGTCGAGGAGCATTTAGTAAATATGATGTGTCAACACATGATAATGCCCAAGAAATGACTTGATTGTGAATAGTATGGAACAGCCTGTGAGTGTAAATGTTATATTTTTTGGATACGCAAAGGCAATTTGGTAAGTCTTACGAGAGATATATTCTTAAGACAAGAACACTTCTCATATCTATTAGTTGTTCAAAGAAATATATGCCTTCCAACAAGGTGATTCTAATGGTGATAAATTTAGCCTACTCAGTTGGTCTGAGGTCTATAAACCCATCTCGGGGGGTGGTGCAAGCATCCAGGACTTAGTTGCTTTCAACTCAGCCCTTTTGGAAAATGGCTTTGGCGTTGTTTTATTTTTTTCCCTAGTTCCTAGTGGAGAAAGATCCTTGCTCGTAAGTACAACATTGAAAGGAATTAACGAATCAACGAATCAAAAGGTTGTAACTCAACAAGACAGTGTTACACGCGTGTGCACACGCGTCAGTAACAGTTATACTAGTATCCCGGAGGTGAACAGAAGCTAGTAACCCGCCCTCCCGAGGAGGGGGTTTGTTGCCCTTGATATTACATGTCGATGCATTCCTCGCTTGCTGACAATGAATCCCAGAAGCGTCGCCTGATATGAGACTCAAAAGGCACACTTCTGAGGGTTTAGGCGAAGGTTGTATTGTAGTAGGCGCTCGCTCTGCGATCTTCTCAAGATGCTGGATATGCTGGCTTGTTGTCTTCGATTTGACGAGAATATCGTAAACATAATCTTCAAGGATGTCTCCCATGGAAGATGGCTGTTATGGTTCTCTGATAGGTTGCCCCGGCGTTTTTGAGACCTTTGGGCATAACTGTCTAGCAAAACGTCCCCCATTGAGTAATGAAGGAGGTCATCAGTCTGATCTTCTTCAGGGAGCTTGATCTGGTTTCCGCCTGAAAACCCGTCCAACAACGACAACCTCTCGTGTCCGGCTGTGGAATCGACCAGAACATCAATGATGGGAAGAGGGAAGTCGTCCTTTGGAGTTGCCTTGTTGAGGTTGCGGAAGTCAATACATACACGAACACGTCAAGCCAAAAAACATGAGTTGATGAATAAGTCCCACACGTCTCACGCGCTACGGCTACATTTGACATTGCCCCTATCGCGCGATAATAACCAGCTGGATTGAGTCTTAGCCCAACAACTTGTCCATGGACTGCTAGTTATATACCTAACACATGCAAGTCGAAGCCCCAAACCAAGGGCGGTGGGAACGAGCGAAGCGATAGCGAAACAAGCGGAACATGCGTAGCGAACAAGAAGAGCACTTTAGTGCTGCTTCCCCCAATTTACTACCATTGAGAAAGGCTAGGATCAATCCAGATCATCAGACAAAATCTGTCGAAGTCAACGTACCCTTACAACGATTGAGAGATTGAAATAGACCAGGAGGATCAGATCGAAACGGGGATGACCCGGGGCCCCCTCCGGGTATAACAACCATAGGTCTTGCAGACCCCATGTGTACGCGCACGTACACACGTGTGTGCGCGCGCGCCCGCGCATATAATTGGGAAGCGCCTTCGGCGGATTGAGCTACGGAAAGCCGGCCGGCCGAAGGTTATTTATTAACCGAAGGCCGGAGACCGCTTGTTTGTGCTCGCTACGACTTGCTTGCACATTAGCTTGTTAGGCGCTGCGCTCGGGCTTCTCTCTCGCGGAAGCCCTACGCTTGCTTTTTCAACATTTATTTTGTTCCACAAAAGGTTGTAACTCAACAAGACGGTGTTACGCGCGTGCGCACACGCGTCGGTAACAGTTATACTAGTATCCCGGAGGTGAACAAAAGCTAGTAACCCGCCCTCCCGAGGAGGGGGTTTGTTGCCCTTGATATTACATGTCAATGTCCCTAAAGAAAATCTTAAGATAAGATTCTCTGTAATACCATCTATCATATACAGATCTGAACTCAAGATGTGAGTAAATAAAAGTGACCTTTCAGGCCTTCCTTTCCTAAATCACAGAGGCCTTCAGCTCCTTATCTTAGCTTCCCTCCGGTCTTACCTCTGATCTGAGCTCTTAGCTTCCCTTTTTAGCTCCTTTACCTCGGATATGATATGATTTAGTCCGCCCTTACTCAATTCCTGAGGGGGGGCTACCTCCCTCTATAGAACTTCTTCTGTGTGGAAAGCTATTTGTTTCGTAAGGCCTCATATGCAAAATCAGTTTTCCTTTGCCTTGGGAAATGGCTTGAAATTTTGGTTCTTGATGGATCCCCGGATCTCCAATAGGCCCCTACTATCTCTTTTTACCAGTCTAGCACGTGTTGCCCCGAACATCTCTATTTCAGTTGCTTCCTATTTTTCTGATGAAGGGTTTGGCGATCCCTATTAAATTCTGAGTTCGAGGAGTTGTTGAGGCTTCTAGAGCTTCTGCAGAACATCCGTCCCTCCCTCAGTGTGGTCGACTCGATCTATTAGACTTTGGCTCCCTTCGTTGTTCAAGCACTCCAGCTCGCCTCCGACGTTTACTACTTTAGTCTTTCCCTCCTTCATCTGGACGTATGGTGCACCTCCAAATTTTGCGGCATTCGTTTGGCTCTTAGCCAGTGGGAGAACCCTCACCACACAACCTTCAAGGGCAGGGTTTAATCCTATTCCTGCCCAACATTTGCCTGTTTTGTCTAAAGGATGTGGAATCCATTAACCACCTGTTCATCCACTATTTGTTTGCCCATGGGATCCGGTCAACTATTTTGGATCATTTGCACACTCCCTAGCCGATGCCGCTCTCTGTTCTCGACCTTCTCTTCGTTTGGCATGGTGCTAGTGGACAAGTGGTCCCAAAAGCTCGCTAACACTATCTTTCAAGGCCTAGCTCCCCGGTTCAACTTGCACAGTTTTTTTTAATTTGTTTTGCCTATTTGTATAGAGGCTTTTCTTTGCTTTCTTTTGTAGTTGTTTTTCTTTGTTTTCTTTCTATTGTTATTGTTTCTTTTGCTTCCTTCCTTTATTTTGGTTTTTGCCGCTTTTGTGCTTAATTAACTTTTCTTCAATCTTTCTTTTTTTTTAATCACTTTGTAAGCATTAATCCTATTGGTGAGAAAGAGTACCATTACTGGTCTCCTGCAATGTACCCAATGTTGTCAAGTCGCATAAGCAATCTTGTTCGACCTAAGGGAGTTGTGAGCTTATGCGATGGCACCACCTCTTTTTTTCCAAAAAAAAAAAAAAAAGGAAATTTCAAGGAAAATGGAAAAATTTTATATATATATATATATAGACACACACACTACAAGTGAAGGGAATTGTTTTTTATAGTTTATTAGACTATTAGACTATATCAAGTCAACTAACAACTATTCAAATGAATGCATATACTCAAAAAAACAACATATAAATGTTATTGATGTCTTTTTTTTTTTTGAAAGGTTGTTATTGATGTCATTTTAAGAGAGAACGAGAGTAATAGAGTGAGAGAGAGAGAGAGAGAGAGAGAGAGAGAGAGAGAGGGTAAGAGAGCTAAGATACCAAAGAGATTGAGAGATGAGAATATTAAAGTGAGAGAGAGAGAGAGTAAGAAAGTAATAGAGTTATGAAAATAGGGGGTAGGAGTGCATATAGGCAAAACGTGAGAGAATGAATCAAGAAAAAAAAAAGTCCCCAACGGTAAGAAATATAACCGTTGGGGGGTCATGCTATACAATTAAGGTTTCATCTCCCTAATTTTTCTAATGCCCATGCCTCCCTGATTGATTTTTTTTAAGGGAAAATAGATTCATTAAAAGCCCAACGGGAAGAGAACTATAAGAGTGGGAGCGAATCCCTGATTACAAAAAATCAAGCATATCCCTTCCTCTCCTAGTCAACTCATCAGCTACATCATTAGCCTCTCCTGATATAAACAAAAGAAACCGAAATAGTACCTTTGAGCTCTCTGATCTCATCAATCCATCTTGCAAGGCAACATGGGCCAATGGATGGTGAATTCACCCAATTGATCACTAAGGAGTCACCATCAACAATTGATAAACGAGCATTTTTGCTTCTCTACTACTTAAGTCCAAACCAAAAGGCCCAAACCTCGGCTTCATTTGAATCCACCACACCAATAGGACTGAGATAAGCCCCAATCACCGCCCCTTCACTATTTCTAATTGCCCCACCCACACCCGCTGGACCTGGGTTCCCAACTGAACTGCTACCAAAGTTTAATTTCCAATGGCCTTCCAAGGTGGTTCCACCTGTACCTAACTCTTATCGGAATGCTTCTCTCCTACATGACTCCCGACCATCCTCTATGAAGCTCAACAACTTGAAGACTGTTAAACTCTTTACACTCTGCAGCCCATGAGATGATTTTGATCTTCACATATGCAGCAATTGATTCGAGAGATCTGGCTTTGTTCTAAACTACACGATTGTTGCATTCCTCCCAATAAAGGAACCAATGGTCAACTATTAATCATTAAAAAATAATAATAATAATAATAATAATAATAATAATAATAACAATTGCTGACTATTTCTTCATTACGAAGGCAGACAAAGCACACCTTTTTTCAACCAAAAAAGAAAAAGAAAAAAGGTTCTTCACCTAAAATGGCTTACAGTGAGAATTTTATCCTTTCCCACGAGCCATCCTAAGGCCGCCATCCTAGGTGGGCCCAGATAACACCAAAAATTTTGATAGTACAGGCATTCACATTGCTATCACCCTCCACTATTGCAGAAGAAATTTGACAGAAAACACACCGGACTTTTTGAGACCACTTCCAATAGTTGAATTCACCCAAACATGGGGACCATTTATGAATCCTCTCTATAAGGCCAATGAATTCCTCCATTTCCACATTGTTAAGATCTGATGTCCAAACTACCTGATCCCTCAAGTTCGTAACATTGGGATACCAAAGCTTCCCTATCCGCCACCACATGAAGCAAACAAGGAAAAGCATGATCAAGAGAGCCACCTTCACACCAAACATCCTTCCAAGATCTTGGACAATTACCATCCCAACTAAGTGATTGGTAACTTTAAGACTACTTCCACTCCATAAAGGTAGGTCCTTACCATGTTCTGAAGAAGTTAAGAGATAACGCATACTTGATCAAGCTTCCACTAGATATGAAGACATTGTCGAAGACCTTACAACTTACCTTGGACACAACAACGACGCGAGAACAGAAGAATGACCAATGCAAATACCCAAAGTACCACACTAGTTCGAGAAAGTCAATGAAGCTGTGTTGAACAATCAGAAGTTTCGACATGGCAAGGAAGGTATGAGAAATATCTTGTCAAATGGAAAGGTAGGCTAAAAGATCAAATAGCACACTGGTTTCCTCGAGGACTTAAAACCAAGAAGTTTACAAAGAGCACACCGCGGCAAATGCCATGAAGCCAAGTTCTTTCAAGCCATTGGAATGGATGCAATTGCACCGCATCGACAAGTGCATGTTCCATACGCGGTGTAGTTTAGCCTTAATGCTACGTAGCTTATGAAACTAGCTTAAGTTGCAAGTAGCTGATGCTACATAATAATTTGTATACGCTACACGCTACATAGGTCACATTACAAGTTATTTTTCACTACAACATTAAAATCAATTTATGTTTTCAATGATTTGTTACATTTTACTATTCATTGCCCTTTCCTATTACTTTATGTTACTTTTGGTAGCACCAAGTGTTCGAAGTATTAGTATCATTACAAGTTTCGCTAGTTGGGGATACGGAAACAATATCGTTATCACCAATACTATCGTCAATTCCCGGAAATGCAGGGAAACATTGGGGAAATGGTAGAATTTTTCAGTGAAACTTCAAGAGATGCTAAAATACACATATTTGCATATTTAAGAATCAAATAATAGCAAAAGATGCATATTTGCATATTTAGAAATCAAATAATAAGTTCCCCTTTAATGGGGCCTAAAAGCATTGACTTGGGGAAACATGGAGAAAATGGTGGATCCATCCATCCATCCATACATGCACATACATACATACGAACACACATGCATGATCCGTCCATCCATGCGTGCGTGTGCATACACACACGCACATATACACATCCATCCAGCCATCCATCTATCCATCCATCTATGCATGCATACATATACACACATACAAACATGCATTTCATCATACAACCATGTGCCCATAAAAAAATTTGAAATGAAACTTTTTTAATAAAGAGATTTTTTGTGATATCGATACACTGGCGATACATTGGTGATATTATCGAAATATCACCGATGCATTAGCAATACAAGTGAAACCTGGAATTTACACAGTCGAAAATATGAGCAATACATCGGTAATATCGATACATTGGCAATACAGGAGATACCCGGAATTAATACATACGAAAATATTGGTGATACCTTCACAATACTAATACATTGGCGATAGTTAATGATATATTGCCGATACCTAAAATTTCTAATACTACCAATGTTATCAGTATCATACCAGTGTTATTGGTATCGCCAAGCTCGAGATATAGATGATATCAAGGATATTTCAATAATATTGGGGATACTACGAACAACACCAAATATTAGGAAATTTTGTTAAATTTCATTGTTAGTCAGTCCAATTTGGTCACATAATATCATGAAATTGGTGCAACCAAGCACAACCATAATTTAAAAATCTAGAGCAGTATGTAGCAAGCTTACACCTCAGTCCTCATGCTTCAAAGGGGTGAACGGCGAATGTGACGATAATTGCTACTTAAAACACTGGTTTGTATGCAGTATACACATGCATGATTTAGTTACAAAGTTTATGATAAATGAAAGTCTTTGCATTCTTTTCTCTTTGTTATATTTAGAAATCTAGAATAGAATTTTTTTTTAGGAAGGTTATTTTAAGTCACAAAGGAAACTACGTGCATATATTTATAAATAAGGTGATGCAAGACAATTAACCACTTGCTCTAAAAGCTCGAACTGTTAGAGTATGGCGAATTAATCTCTTTATCTCATAGCCCAGGCCCCACATCTCATGGGTTTAGGACCTCGGTCGAACCCCCTTCGTGGACCCCAAATCACATGGGCCGCCCACCCCGAGTGTGTCCCCGCATCCCACGAGCTATCCCACTCGAGTCCAGTGTGAAATGCGCATTAATCACCCCTGGTGAGGAGTCTCGAACACAAGACCTCCCCTGTGGGCCCCAAATCACATGGGTCACCCACCCCAAATGTGCCCCTGCATCCCACAGGCGACCCCACTCGAGCCCAGTGTGAAAATGCCCCTGCATTATAAGGCCTTACGGCCCTACAATATATGATTCTCGCTTTGGTTTCTTATGGTAGGAGTATCAAGAAGGTAAGTAGTAGCACTCTCTAGTTTATGATTAGAGGATTGTTAGTGTTAAAAGATTATCTATAGGGTGGTGCAACCCGATTATAGAGTCAATGAGACATCGACACCTAAATCGCAAAAAAATGGACAAGAGTACACTCACGTGAATTTTTTAGTAGAGAGGAGAGATACTTTATTGATATTAAACTTCTTACAATACATGGCAAAAACTCACACTTAAATTTTTTTGAAATGCTTAACTCCTGCAACCCCCTCTCACAATTAAGACATTGATTTTAAATCAATATAATCTCAATCATAGTTTATTTCAAACTAATCTAATCTACCTAAGATGGTACAAGCCTAATAATAGTGAAAGCAAATACAGAAAATAATCCTCAACATCTTCAATCACATATTTAAATCAACCCCATATGATCCATCACATCCTCCCATATCTCCCACAAAATCCCAATCATAGTTGATTTCAAATTAATTCAATCTACCTAAAATGGTAAAAGCCTAATAATAGTGAAAGCAAATACAGAAAATAATCCTTGACATCTTCAATCACATATTTAAATCAACCCCATATGATCCATTACATCCTCCCATATCTCTCACAAATAGCAAATTGTAGCTCTTGATGTTTAGGCCCCAAATTTACGAATAAATAGTCCGAAAATCAGCACATGTTGGGCCCTAGGGTGGCCATTTTGGTCTGATTATAAAGGGCATTATAAATTTGTAGTTAAGGGCATGTTTGGTTGCACCAACTTTCCTAAAAATTTCATGAAAATCTGCACCAAATTAGACTGATTAATCATGAAAATTCATGATATTTGGTGCAACCAAACGCACCCTAGATTATCAAGTTACTTGATCTAGTACCAATTTGGTGAAGAGGGAGAAGGGCATAAGTTTCATGTAGTGAAGTGGGAAGAGGTTTGTAAGCCTTTCGGTGAAGGAGCAAGCCTAAAGAAGTTGGAGGCTATGAACGCTACATTGGAAGTTTGATATGGAGGATGGTAATCTTTGAAGAGAAGTAATAGCTAGGTAGTACGGGATTCTGGAGGAAGCAATGTTAGCAATATCGATACTATCAGCTGATATATTGGCCGATATTATCAGTATCGTGGTCCAGCGATACGAAACCCTTCAGAAGATACTAAAAAATTGAAATTTTTTACAGAATACTTTGTATCGATTGAAATATCGCCAAATATCGTTCGATATTGCTAAATATTGTTCTAAATATCATGCGACATCAACGATACTATCATCTTTATCGGGATTTTATTACTCTTTTCAAGAAATTTGCTATACAACACCTACCGGGGCTACTGTAGCCAACTCCAGGATGTTGGGAGAGCATCATTATCCGGAAAAAAAAAAAAATTATAAATAAATAAAAACTTTCAACAGTAGATTTTGGTACCTGTACAGAAGATCGCCCTGATCGGAAGCTAGGTTTGATGGGCCATTCAAATCGAAGCCTCTGATTTGGAGAGATTTGGGCGTGAAATCCGTCGAAATCATCAGCATTTGGGAGAGATTTGCTTCGAAAAAAAAGGGCCCCGAACCCTTATTTACAGGAAGCGGATGGACTGGTGTATCGCACATCACCGACCAGGATGATGTGTTGACATCACCAAGTTATGTGGGTCCCATCATGAGGTATATGTTATATCCAAACCGTTCGTCCATTTGGCGAGCTTGTCGTAAGGCTTTAGCCGAAAAATAAGACAGACCCAAAGATCAAGTGGACCACACACGAAAAAGCAGCGGGATATTGAACGTCTACCATTGAAACCCTTTTGGGGGTCACAGAAGTTTTGGATCGTATGATATTTGTTTTTCCTCTTCATCAAGGTCTTTGTGACCTCATGAACAGATTGGATGGAAAAAAAACGTTATGGTGGGCCCTACGAATGTTATAACGGTGAGAATCATTGTCCTCACTGCTATTTGTGGTGTGGTCCAATTGAGGTTTGGATGTGACTCATTTTTGGGCTCATGATCTAAAATGATCTCTCCAAATGGATGAGCGATGTGGATATAATAAATACATTATTGTGGGGCCCATGTAACTCTGATCTCCTTTGAACTGTTTGTACAACTCGAGGTCGACGACCGTCAGCGCTCGTCTTGGCGGCTTCGCATGAAGTTCATGCGCTGGAAACTTAGGTGGGGTCCACCGTGATGTTTGTGAGAAATCCACCCCGTCCATCCGTTTTTTGAGCACATTTTAAGACATGGGGCCAAAAATGAGCCGGATCCAAGACTCGAGTGGGCCAAAAACATGAGGATTGAAGGTCCACAGCTGAAATATTCGTGGGGTCACAGAAGTTTTGAATCGGTCTAATATTTGTGTTTTCAATTCATCCCAATAGTACTGACGTTATGAATGGTATAGATGGAATGTAAACATCACTGTCGACCTAGGAAGGTTTCAACAGTAGGAATTTCCCTACCCACCTTTTTCTTTAGCGCAGCCCACTTGAGTCTTGGATCCTGCTCAATTTTTGCCTCAAGTCTTAAAATAAGCTCACAAAACTGATGGATGGAGTAGATTAATTTCTCACAAACATCACGGTGTGCCCCACTCCTGCGAAAGGATTTAGTAGGAAATCCGCGTCCCATCTTCGCACGACACATACCCATACCTCGCTAGTGTGTGGTACACCAGCCAATCCACACCCTCCATCCATTTTCATAAGTCATGAGCCCAAAAAGGAGATAGATGTAAGATCAAGTGTACCACACCACAAAAAAATGTGGTGGCAATAATGTCCACCATTGAAGCTTTTTAGGGCCAACCGTGATGTTTATTTGCCATCCAATCTATTCATGAGGTTTGACAAACCTGGATGAGAAAACATAAATATTAGCTTTATACAAAAAATTTATAGCCGCAAAAAAGTTTAATGGTGATCATTCAATGACCACTATTTTGTGTGGTGTGGTCCACCTCAGATTTGGATTTGCCTTATTTTTCGGCACATGCCCTAAAATTATATGTTAAAATAAATTCCAGTTGAGGTATGGATGTGACTTATTTTCATACATATCTTTATACATTTATAAATGGTATGCATCATATTTGAATATATTTACCTTAGTTCAATCAGATAACGGATAACTTAGTATCTTATACAAAGGAAATTTATTATGTGCACTTCTTTTTTGATATTTTATGATTTAAAAGTGTGTATTAAGGTCTTTTTAAATAATCCCTGAAGTTTCATTAAAAAATTCAACCATTTTGCTAATGTTTCCCCATGTTTCCCAAAAAGTGCGATAAATTATGCGATACAAACGATATATCCCGTGCGATAACCGATATGTATTTGTATCCCAATGTTGCGATACATTGCGCAATACCGATATTTTGAACATTGGGAGGAAGGATGGTGGACAAGGGACTCATATTTATACAGAGCTTCTTTGTTATAGAAGGAAGTGGTTAGGGTAAGGGATAAGTATCAGGAGGAGATTGGCTTTTCCCTAGGTGATGCTATAAGGATCCGTTTTGGGAGGATACTTGGTAGAGAAAACACATCGAGAAGACTTTCTAAGTCTCTCCTCAGAAGTGAATATTCTTGTCGCTCGATGCATTTTAGTTTCAGGTGATGGGGCAGTTCGAGCTCCCCCTTGTCGTGGGGGTTTGCTATATAGGGAATTGGATGATTTTTTGCATCTCTTGGAGTAGCTCTGCAATGTTAGTCCTCCTTTGGGTAACAAGTATACAATGGTGTGGAATAAAGAGAAGTCTAGTTGGTTCTCGGTTAGATCTCTGTAAAGGTTGATCGTCAAGCCTTCGACGGGAGAGCATGTTTTCCATACTATCTTCCTTTAGCACTATGCCCCCTCCCTCCCCAAAGGTAGCGGCTCTAGCATGGTGACGCAGGACAACTACCCACTTGCTCTAAAAGCTTGAACTGATAGAGCATGGCGAATTAATCCCTTTATCTCATAGCCCAGGCCCTACATCCATGGGTTAGGTTTTCGGCCGAACCCTCCTCGTGGGCCCCAAATCACATGGGTTCCACCTCACACAGCCCACCCACCTCGAGTGTGCCCCCACATCCTACAAGCCACCCCACTCGAGCCCAGTGTGAAAATGCCCCTGCATTACATGATGTGGGAAGAAATAAAGTGCTCACAATCGATAATCTTCGGAAGATGAAGATTGCAATTCCTAATGTCTATGTGATGTGTATGAAGAATGCAAAGTCAATTGATCATCTGTTCATCCATTGTCCCTTTGTTAAGGAAGTGGAGCAAAGTTTCTTTGCCTTATTTAGGGTGTCTTGGGTGATGCCAACTTCTATTGAGAGCTTTTTCGGCCTGGTGTGGAGGAGAAGTCGTCTAGGGAGGTCAGTTTGGAGGCTGTCTATGTTGGCAGGCATTTGGGCCCTATGGGGGGAAAGGAACAACCGGTGTTTTCACAACAATAGTAGGGGGGCTTCAGAGGTTTTTAGTAGGGCAAAATTGGAGGTAACGGGTTGGGTCTTAGCCTAAAAGGCTTTTGGAAGGTTTTCCTTTTCTTCTTTCTCTTGGTCTGCAATGGTTTTTTCTTTTTTCTTTTTCTTGTGGGCTTCGGCCTTCCTTAATAAATTCATTACCTTTCAAAAACTCAAAAAACTTTTAAAAAAAAAAAAAACAATACCAAATCATATTACAGCTATCGACATCACATTCCCCAAATAAAAGTTAGAAAGCTAACCTGCCCCTCTGAAGCTCCTTCTGCATGGTCTCGATTTCAACCTTGATGGCCGGCACCTGCTGCAGCTCCGTGCGGGCCCGTGCAAGCTCCCCCGTGAGGGTCTGCAGTTGTGCTGCAAGCTCCTGCCGTGCAGAACCCAGCTTCTGCACGTCCGACCGCACCTGAGCCAGCTCGGCAGCAGCAGCATCGGTCGACCGGACCTCGTCTTCGAGCTTCAGGGACCGTTCGTAGACCTCCCTGACCTGCGCATCCCTCTCGGCCTTGATCTTGGAAGCGGCAGCAGACAAGTGGCGGAGCTCGAGCTGCGCGGCGGAGAGCTCCTGCTTGAGAGCCACGTGGGTGGCAGCGAGGCGTTGGTTGTCGACGAGGAGGGTCTGGATTGGGTGATGGTGGTGGACCGGGACGCGAGGTTCGAGGAGAGAGGGGTGGTGGGGCCGGGCGGGGTAAGGGTGGAAGCGAGGATCTTCGAGAAGGAGAGGGTGGGGTGCTCTTCCGTAGGGTAGATCACGGGCTACCTGATGACGGGAAGGGAGATGGTTTCTTCCGGCCATTGCCTGGGAAGAAATGAATAAAAGAGCTGAAGAAAACGGAGGAGAGGCGTACTTTGTATTTTGGATGGTCGACCCAACTTTAAAAATAAAATATAAAATAAAATTAAAAAAATGCCAGCTTTTTTGTTCGATCCATCCAACGGCGGAAGCAGTGGGGCCACACGATCGGATACCTGCAATTGAGTGTGAATTAATCTATCCTAAGACCATGGTTTTAAGACTCGGACGAGTCTATGAGAGTCAGCTCGAACTCGGTTGGACTCGCCGGTCCAGTTCGATGACATGAGTAACCCCGACTCGGGTAAGTTCAACCCGGCTCTGGCGAGTTTTTAACCATACTCATTACCCGCTTATTTCCATAATCGTGGTTTACACTTGTCATGGGCAAAAACGAATTGATCAATAAGATGAGGTCAGCTTGGATATCAGTATACGTAGCGTGGTTGGTTGGTGCTTGGTCTCGCGTGGTTGGTCGGTGCGTGGTTGGCCGGCACCGACCATAATCAAGAAGCTCCTCAACGGCTATAGTAGTATTGATCAAACGATAGGAGATCTACCTACCCATGGCCTCATCCACTAGAATATGAAGTATCTCCACTACTTGTGAAAGGGGACGAGCTTCGAGCTCTCTTATGGTCCCATTCATTTTCGAGCTCTTGTTGAGCTCCTACTAAAGTCTTTTGAAGGTTATTCGAGTCGTAATCCCGTACACGAGGCTGTGTGGCTCGAAATCTATAATGAAGTCCCTACACCGTATGATAAGATAAAGAGGATGGTCATCCCCGGTGATGTGCAAGGCGTTCTCCTTAACTTTGTCAGGAGTAGCCCGAAAATGGTTTCGGTAGTTAAAATCGAAATCCATCAGCTCTTTCGCGCAACTCAGTAAGGTCTTCATCACCCAATTTATTGGAGGCAAAGATAGGCGAAAATCAACATCTCACCTCCTCACCATTAGGGGTATACACGAACCGAGCTAGCTCGGTTAGCTCGCTCGACTCGACTCGAAAAAGCTCGATTCAACTCGGTCGGAAGATGAGTTCAAGCCGAGTCGAGCTGATTTTTTTAGCTCGAAAATGAGTTCGAGCCGAGTTCGAGCTAGCCCCAGCTCGACTCGACCGGATCGAACCTAACTCGAATCAAACTCGGATCGAACCTATTCAGTGACTCGGTTCTTTGATATTGATGTTGCTCACCAAGTCTTTGATGAAATAACTCAACGAAGTGTGGCTGGTGGCAAGGAAGTAATGTATATGAAACAAATACCCATTTTTTCTTGATTTTTTTATGTTGCTTAGAAGGTGCTTGATAAAAAAAACTTGTAAAACCACTGCTATTGTTTTACATATAGCGAGATTTTGAAGGTGCAGTCCATGTGTTTGTGAAAATATTGCACAGGCGAACTCGACTCGAACTTGGCTCGAACTAGCCCAAGCTATTGACCGAACCGAGCCGAGCTGGCCAGTCAGGCTCGAGGACCGAGCCAAGCCAAGTTCTAGTTGGGGGTCAGCTAGTGGCTAGTTCGAGCCGAGTCGAGTCGAGGCCAGCTTGACTCAGTTCAACTCGATGTACACCCCTACTCACCATTACTCGGAGGGAGGACGAGCTGCTGAAAGATTACATCAAAGACTTCAACCAAGAAGCAATGCATGTGGAGGGCTATTCAGATCAGATAACCCTAGCTTCCATGATGAATGGTCTGAAGGAGGGAAGATTTCTCTTCTCGATCAGCAAAAATTCTCCAATGACGTTGGCCAACCGCCTCAACCGTGCAAAAAAATACTCCAATGTCGAGGAGCTCTTTAGCTCTTGAAAGGCCACCCGGAGTGCCGAGAGTTCGACTAAGGACAAAAAATGCAGTGAGGAAGTGCAGTCGCACGCCACCAACAACAAGAAGAGAAGGGATGGGGACTCGAGCAAGGGCCAACGCCCGAGCCGAAGGCCATAAAGTAGGTTCCGCAACTACACTCCTCTGAACATCACCCCAGAGCAGGTCCTTATGAAAGTTTGTGACAAAAGAATCACGAGGTGGCCGAACAGGATAAAAATTGACGCTTACAAGCGGACAAAAGGAAGCATTGTCACTTCCACCACGACCACGGTCATGCCACTAACGACTGCTTCAACTTCAAGGAGGAGATTGAATCCCTCATCCGCAACAGACATCTCCAAGAGTATATCAGCAAAAAGGAAGAACGACCAGATCGAAGGAACATGCAACATGGCAACAGAAACGACAACTAGGCTATGGGAGTGGAGATTCGAACAGAGCTCGCAAGGCTCATGCCCAAAGCATCAGCCATAACAACCCGGAATATCACGTCCACCTCACCTATCGACCACCGAAAGGGCAAAAGATGGTCCCCTGCGAACTAATGTTCACCGAAGAGGATGCCCTTGGAGTCCACCACCACCATGACGATGTCCTAGTGGTGGCCATAACTATAGCCAACTACAAGGTGTTTCGAATTTTGGTGACACCAGCAGCTCGGCCAACATCCTCTTCGTTGTCGCCTTTGACAAAATGGGGATTGGAATATCTCGACTATGACCCGTCTGAAGTTTTGAACCCCTCTCAGGTTCGGAGGAGAAAATGTCACTTTTTGTAACGCCCTAAAAATCGGGGGTCGAGTAAAGACTTAACTCCCGAGTTTCAATGCATCACTTATGCAACATAGATAATGATGATTAAATGTTGTCCGTGTTAGTGCATTAAACATGAGTGAGATTAAGCCAAACAGTAACACATAATCCAGGGACAGTTGTAATACACAAGCGGAAGACTGAAACGAATTATATAACAGTATAAACCAGTATAGGTCCCCAAAGTATGTAAGTGTTGCCAGGTCAATAAATACAAGTATTGTGTCAAAACACAAAATGTTCAAAATGGTAGTCCTCTACAAAGTATGAACCCTGAAGCCCTGTAGATTCAGAACGGCTCACATGAACCCACCTGAATACTGCATGTACGAGAATGCCTCCTCGTCCTCACAAAAGTCCGGCTCCGCCTCAGGAGTCACGTCGCCATCTGAAATTAAGACAGAGTCTGGTTGGTGTTTAAAACACTGTCCCGTAACGTGGGAGTGAGTGATCAACTCAGTGAAACAATAAAGCAAAGGTTAACATGTGATCAATTCAGTCAAGCAGTAATGATAACACAATACAACAATCAAGTCCTAAGTACTCTTGTTAATGCGAGAATGATATGAAATAATGATGCATGCCCTCGCCTACGCTCCCTCGGCGACTTCATCTCACGATTGCCCATGCAACCCTTCCTCAGTGCTTGACCTGTTACGCCAAACGTATACGTAATGCGATGCATGCACATGATTACCAAGTTCTTATTAGTCTTTTTCATACAGTAGGATTGGGAAACTAAGGTACCTTCCTTATGTCATTTCCCAAATAATGATCCATCCTAGGGTCATCAGTCCTAGTAACTCTTATACGATGTTGTAGTTCTAGGTTACTACAAAGGGCTCGTCACCTGATCAGTGCAGGCTAGTTTATACTCTGATTACTACAGAAAGGCTCGTCGCCTCAACGCAAGTTCATAGTATACTCGAAGTCACTACAAAGGGCTCATCACCTTATCGGTGTAGGCGACAGCTCGAATACAGTGTCCCATACCACCATATTCAGTTCACGAGCTTTGGCTGCTCACTGGTCACTACGGGTGGGCTCGTCGCCCCGGCGTAGGCCGACAGCTCAACCACGGTGTCCCATACCACCATTCTGGCTCATGAGTCTTAGCGGATCGAAGTATTATGGTTTAACGGGGCTGCACTGGTGAGTTTGGTACCTTAGGTTCAAACATTAGCGTCTATACATGGTGAACATACAATAGAAAATCGGGTTACTTGACGAGCTCGACTAGTACGAGCGCACATCGAATCGATCGACATGAAGCGCGTGAGCACTTCGTGTGGCCTAACCACTGCCGACGACCAATGTACGACTCGGGTTCACCGAACGCATCCAAGGTGGCGAAAACAACCTCAGCCACCAAATCAAGGCCTATTACCGATTGCCTGGACTATATCATAGTCCCAACCTCATTCAATTTCAACAGGTAATCATATGAGATAGTCAAAGCAGTAATGAACAAATAATTCAATTCTTACAATCATATGAGCATGTTGTAAAGTGCAACACAAATATGATTTCACACACATTCATTCCATAAATAAAACAGACATCATAATGTAACGTACATGGAGAAAATCATACATATAATTAAGGTAACCGAGATTCATATCTCAACCCTCATACAAAGTACTTCTTAGTAACAACTAGCTCATTCAGACATTTCTACAAACACTTAGGCTACATACATCATCATACATGGTGTATGTTGATTACATATGTATTAGGCCAAAGCCTTTTTCTAGGGAGTTGCCTCGTATACCACACGCATATACCCATGGCGGATAATCATGTTAGGCGCAAATTCAAAATCCATACGTATTCAAACATCTCAACATATACATAGAATACACTATATTCCACATAGTTCATATATAATTGTATAAGAGGTCGTTCCTACCACTGAGGCTCAGCCCCCCTCGACCCAAGCTCAAGAGAGTAGTTCATTTGGTCAGATTTGGAATATAGTGTATTCCAAATCGACCACCTCTAGAGCCACCGGAGGATTTGTGCCAGTGGGGATGTCTTGAACACCCCCTTTGATGGCAGCAGAGCTCGACTGCTCCACCATGGGATGACCAACGTCCGACGTCAATCTCCCTCACACGACTGTGGAAGAGCTCGTTGTTTTTCTTTTTTTTTTTTTTTTTTTTGGGGGGGGGGAGCTCCTCTTGAAAGGCGGTTTCTTCTTCTCTAACTTGCCGTTAAAAGGGACATGAGCTCTTTTAGAGTGACGAGGGAGATCAGCTATTCCTGTATGACCATAAATACCGATCAAAATTGAAGAAAAAAAAAAGACATTCGAAGTTCAGAATAAGCCAGTGTGTTTACCTCCCGAGATGGAGCGAGAACGGACTGATGAAGGAGCTCGAGAGTGATCAACAACTTCCAAAATCTCTCAAAAGCGTCTACCAACCTCGCATGAGCAATCCGATTACGTTTTGACTCAGTTACGATAGTAGGTTTCCTGGGTAGAACTGTAAAAAACCACTACAGTTAGAAATAAAATAAAATGAACACAAGCTACAAAGTTAGTAGTTCGGATATACCCGACTTGGGTTGCCAAAGCGGGTAGGAACCCGAGGTCCTAGTCCAGTAGCCGCCGGAGCTTCCTAGTCTTTAGACACCCAAAACCACTTGTCCTTCCAATTTTTGTTGGAAGATAGGTTGTCGGTAATGAGTGCCTTACCCTCGCTCAATTCGAGTCAAAGACAACATGACGTTGAAGCCGGATCGAGTGCGACAAACAAGAAGAAGAAAAAGAGTAACAAATTCAAATTCCTGACCCGTCTCGGTGAATTTTATCGGGCATTGGGTAATACATACAATTCTTCACATAAAGAAAGTTTGAAAAATCTAGTTCAAAGTGTAAAAGAGCACGAAGGAAATATCTCTTCACCTTCCGACTCAGAGGAAGTGAACCATTATGTATATGAAAAAATAGATCAGATGACAATACAGGAAGACACTCCTCCTATAGAGGTTATTAGTTGTAAATTGTCATTTTGAACAATGTAAATATGTAATTATGGAAATTTTTTAATCATAAATTATGCATTTTATATATATATATATATATATATATATATATATATATATATATATATATATATATATATATTATCGCTTTGTTCAACTTTGAATTTGACAATCGAGTGGTTAATGTCAGTAGGATGTCGTACGACTATTGATTTTCCGATATTAGAAATACCGTTTTTAACATTGCAACTACAAAACACAGCATTACAATCACGATCCATATAACCTGAAAACCGCGACCCTTATGGATCCTGGTTGTCCATACATGACATTTTACTGCACTCGAAAATTACATTATTCGTGAACTCTGCAAGATGATTATAAATTCAACCAGTGAAGTTTCATTTAATTACAAGAATAATAGGACAAGGAAGAAGAATAGTGACTGGATGGGAGCTACATGTAGGCCAATTTGAGCTCTTCAAATCTTTTAGTGGCCCTAACTTTTGCTTTCTTTGCCGCGTCGTACCTCTTGATCTAATGCAACCTTTTCTCGTTAAAGTCCTGATCGCAAGACCAAGCAGAATGACACCTCTCGATTTCTATGTCCGCCGCAGAAAAATTCTCTACGAGTTGCCGGAGTTCTGAAATTGTTAGAATTTCCTGTGGAGGCTGTTGATCTTCAGGAAGATCATGAACGTCCTTAAGGAAAGGGAAGGGATCTCTCATAAAGGATGAACGCGAGAAGGACTCGATGCCTTCTTCGAATATCTTCTCCACTATTTTGATTCAAAGAGCAACGAAATCCATGAATGCTTAAGGTGTTGCAATAAGGATTCTGGTTCGAATTATCTTGTGAAAAATTGAAACCCAAGTACCACTTTTATAGGTAAGTCAAACATTTTGAATGGTCATGCTAATTCCAAAGGGATTAAGGGGAAGTGGCGACATTAAAGAAAGTAATTGAACCAAGTACCACTTTTATAAGCTTGTGAATGAGTGGTTAATGTGAGTAGGATGTCGTGCGACTATTGGTTTTTCAAGGCTCATGGCTGTTAACCACATTTGTTGATATGCACAATGGATCGTTGTTGTATATGTGTAGTTGAACGCGGATGGCAAACACGATCGATATATCGTGACAACCACGACCCCTGTAACACTATAGTAACAATACATATCATCTTACAACCACGATCCGTTGAACATCATAACCACGACCCGGCTGAGACGAAAACCAAGGTCCATAACAACAACGCCACAGTCTGTATGACAACCACAAAACTGTCATGTGATCTGATCCCGTAGTTCACGTGCATGTTAAATCGTGGTTATTGTCCACGTAGGTTCTTAGTTCACAACCATGACCCTAATCCGGTCCCCTAAAAAGCCTGCATGATATGTGTACATGACATGGCTCATATGGATCGTGATTATGTATTTCGTCCATGACGTACATAATCCATATAACATGACAAACACGACCCATATAACATGACAAACACGACCTAAATAACATAATAAACACGTTCCATGCAACATGGGACTATGACCCAAGCAACCCACGACCCATATAACATGAAAAATCACGAGGCATATAACATAAAACCCACGACCCACCGCTTAGTGACAGGTGTTCTTCTTACAATCACAATCCATGTAACACAATCACGATCACACGGAACAATCGTTGTTGTCATACACATTGAGTTATGATTCCCAAACACTATCGATGTGGAAGACAACCACGACTCTTTATACATCCCATCCATGACCATTCCCTTGGAATTGACAGCGACCCTCCGAAAACAGCGCCACATTCTTCTTATTCACGAAATCACACTAAAGTCGCTACTTCCCCGTAATCCATTGGGCACCGAGCGCGACCCTTCATTATCCGTGTGACCGTACCGAATCACAGGGACCCTTCGAAATCGGTGCCTTGACCATTGAATGGCCAGCCTATAAGAGTGGTACTTTGGTGATACTTTCATAAGCCTATTCATGCATTTCTTTGCCCTTTCATTCAAAAAAATGGAACAGATATTCGAAGAAACAATAGAGCTCATATCGTGTTCTTCCTTTATTTGTGATCCCTTCTCCTTCCTTAGGGACGTTCACGATCTTCATGAAGCTCAACGGCCCCCACAGGAAGTTCTGAAGATAATTTCAGAACTCCGCCAACTCGACAATTTCAACAGGCACCCAGTCAACGGAAAAACGTTAACTGGTTCGTGGCTTTTGTTCATGTAGTAGAAATTAGAACAGTGGCGTTATGTTCCCCATTGTATGTTAAATGGGTCATGGCTTGCATGCTACATGTGGCGCTTACTCCGGACGATCGCTCCGAATCCAAATGAAAGGGTCGTAGTTTTTAACCACCAAAGATGAGAGTGATTGTCAGTGAAATCGGTCGTGGCTATCTTATAATGTTCGTAGTTTATTTGTTAAATCGATCGTGATTGTCTTACAATGGATCGTGATTTTCAGTTTATATAGTTTGTGGTTTGTAATGTAATATGGGATGTATTTGTCATGTTAGATCGGTCGTGGCTGTCTTACCATAAACAATTCTCTTCAACGTGCACCCAATGAGGTTTAGTCGTGGTTTGCATGGCAGATTGGTCATGAAGATGACATGAGTCGTGTTTCACATGAATAGTGGGTCATGACTGTCAGGGCATATGGGTCGTCGTTCTCATTTGACAACAGCAATCCACTATTCATCATAACCACGACACAATGCAAGGGACAATCATGACCCACTATTGATCAAAGTTTCATGGGTCGTGGTATCGTTTGATATGGGTCGTTGTTGTAACACTGTATATGTCTTGGTTCTGATGAAATTTGGATCCTGAATGAAAGTATCAGAGGGTTGTGATTGTCTTTTTATTCTGATCGTAGTTTTCATGTAATATGTTTTGTAATTGATGTGAAGCATTGATCGTAGTTGTCATTTGATATGGTAAGATCTTAGTTTCTTGCACTGATTTTTTTGCACTACCCATTTACAACCATGATCATTATATCATGAAAATCATGACCTATTGTTGTGTACACTATTTTCATCGTTCTGTTCGTGGCTCAGATGCGTAAAGGCCCATGATTATCATTCACGTTGGGTCGTAGTTGACATGAAACATGGGTCGTGACTATCATTAGATAGGTCTTAGTTTTCATGATACATGGATCCTGAAATGGATTGATACATAGGTCGTTGTTGTCATTTTATTTTGGTCGTGCTATACGTGAAGTAATAGTCGTAGTTGATCTGGATTGCGGTTGTCATGTTAAATTAGTCGTGGTTCGTAGTTGTAATTGCTCGTGGTTGCCGTCCATGTTGGATCGTCACAAACAACCATGATCTTATGAGAAACACGACCCATAGAAAACGACAACCATGGTCCACCTGTCATGAACGTCACGACCCGTTGTTAAGCTCACTATTTCCTCTATTGGTCATGGTTCAAATGCGCAAGAGTTCGTGGATCGTGGTTAACATGCAGCAAGGTTCATGAATCAATTAGTATATATATTACAGTTTAAATTACATTATCGCAAACAATAAAATATAAACCAACATATTAAGTCACGATCGTGGTAGCTATGCAAATATGGTTCGTGGTAGTTATGCAAATATGGTTCGTGGTTAACATGCATAGTATATCGTTACTCACATCTCACGTGGGTCGTAGCTGTGAATCATGGTAGTAATGTTATATGGGTCGTGGTTATGCAAACGTATATCACAGTAACGAACTGTATAGCATGACAACCATGATAGTGGTTGCTTCTCTTAATGTCGTGGTTGTCAACAACGACCCAACATGGATGACAACCACAATCCATTACAACTGTGAACCACAACAATTTTACCATGACAACCATAACTCATATTGACCACGTCCAATGCTTCACGTATACCCTCCCCCCCGAACCATACTATACAAATCAGCAAATGTAATGTGCACATACATACGACAGTAATGGAGGTAAATTTAGTATATATTACACTACTCATTCATAGGATAGTAACGCAGGAAATCAGGTGAGAACCACAACCCTTGTAACATGATAACCACGATACATGAGAACTACAACACATACAACATGAAACCATGACCCGTACGTTCTAGGTTGCCTCGCTCACTTTCCAAATCCAATGTCCGTTTCTGGTACAATTTCCTCCCCCGACATCGTATTTACAGAAAGCTTGGCTAAGAAATTATCTATGAGAAAGAAGTGTATGGAAGCTCCACTTTTAGTTGCTCACTTTCTAAATCCAATGAAGAATTTTATACAACGAAGCTTCCTTTTCCCTCTTCGCATATCTTCAAAGAAAATGGTTTCTTTTCCGCTGGCTGGGTGTCCATTGATATTTTTGAGATGCTGGAGTTCGGAAGATGTCTTTAGAAATTCCTGTCGAGGCCATTGAGCATCAGGAAGATCGTAAACATCCCTGAGGAAAAGGGAAGGGATCACATGTAAATGAAGAACGCCAGAAAGACTGGATGCCTTCTTTGAATATCTCCTCCATGGTTTTTTTTTAAAGATTCTTGAAACCCAAGTACCACTTTTATAGGCTGGTCAGATAGATGGATCAACATGCTGATTTTGAAGGGTCGTACATTTTCTGAATGGTCGCAGGGATTCCAAAGGGTCGCTCTCGGTTCTTAACGGATTGTGTGGAGGAAGCGACATTAATACAACTTCTTGAAATGACTGTGGCGGTTGTTGCTACTTTGTTACAAGGTCATTGTTGTTATGTTATATGGATCGTGGTTGTGATGTTATATGAGTCAGGGATGTCATAACATAGAACACGATACATATAAAGTAACAACCATGATCCATAAAATATGGTTCGTGGTTCTCGTGTTATATTGGTCGTTGTTATAATGTTATATGGGTCGTGGTTGACATTCTTTTTTCAATGATCCATGATTAAGCATTGGAAGACAATGATGATGCAACGTAGATAAAAACCACGATCCAGTGTGCATGTGAACCTCGATCGGTTCTGTTTCTGGTCCGAATTGGCTCGAAACCCAATTACCACATCTATGTCTTGTCATTCAATGGTCAAGGCTCTGATTCCGAAGGGTCGCGCATGATTCTAAATGGTCGCTGGTTCTCAATGGATTGCGTGGAGGATGCGACATTAGCGGAATTTCTTGAAAAGACTGTAGCAGTTGTGGCTGTTGCGTTGTAGGGGTCGTAGTTGTTATGTTATATGAATTGCGGTTGTTACGCTATATAGGTTGATTGTGTCATAACATAAAACCACGACACATATAAAATAACAACTACGACCCATATAACATGACAACCACGGCCATTATTACGATACAATATGAATAATGGGTCACTTCAACGGGAACGCAGCAAGCTGACAAACACTGTTGAGAAGGTCCATATAACAAGGGTCATGGTTCTCGTGTTATATTGGTCATTATTAGAATGTTATATGGGTTGTGGTTGCCACATCTTCTCCTAACAGTCCACGATCCCGTGTTGGATCACAACAACGATGCAACGTGGATAAAAATCACGATCCAGTGTGCATGTGAACCATGTTCCACTGTGTAGATAACCACGACAAATTCTCGGTCATATCCACAACCCGCCCCTTAAGATTGAGCGTGATCCTCTGGGAATAGTTCCAAACACTCTACTTTATTGGGAGAGGACATTAAAACTCGCTACTTCCCGTAATCCGTTTGACATCAATGCAACATGGATAAAAAACACGATCCGATGTGCATGTGAGCCACGATCGGTACGGTTTCCGGTTCAAAATGACTTGAAACCAAATTACCACATCTGTCTTGTCATTCAATGGTTAAGGGTCGCGCATGATTCTGAACGGTCGCTGATTCCCAACGGATTGCGTGGAAGAAGCGACATTAATACGATTTCCTGAGAAGACTGTGGTGGTTGTGGCTATTAGGTTACAAGGTCATGGTTTTTTTGTTATATGGATCTTGGTTTTTACGCCATATGGGTCGATAGTGTCATAACATAAACCCACGACACACATGAAGTAAGAATCACGCCCCATATAACATGACGACCATGACCATTATTACAATACATATGAATAATGGGTCGCTTCAACGGGAACCCAGGGAGCTGACAAACACTGCTGAGAAGATCCATATAACATGGTTCGTGGTTATTGTGTTATATTGATCACTGTTAAAATGTTATATGGGTCGTGGTTGTCAGTCCTCTTCCCAACGGTCCACGATGCAGCGTTAGATGACAACCACGACGCAAAGTGGATAAAAACCGCGATCCATTATGCATGTGAAACATGATCCAACGTGTAGATTGAGCGCGAACATGATGTTAAAAATCACAAGTGTGTGCGCAAGGTAGTAATGCAATCATGCAGTATCAAAGTAATGCGAAACATGCTGATGAATCCATGAATACCATTAGCCGTACCAAGGCTATGCGATGCAAGACATGAATGATGTCGGCCATACCAAGGCCATGCGATGTAAAGATGTAAGTTAAGCATACAAATCCTCATCCAAGTCCACATATCAATACGACTCAACTCTGGAATATCACTGGGGTCTAATACACTCTAAATTAGATTGCCGCCCCATCGCGCGCAATAAGGTAAGTGAAAGAGACCTCACTACCCACCTTCCAATATCGGGCTCGGCTCGTCGATAGCGGACTCATTCCTCGAGCTGGTCAGACTCAGCCTAGCTTTGCCCCATCCTCTCTGGCGGGTAAGGCCGTACCCCCTTCCAATAGACCACGACACAATGGGAAACGCAGCCTCCTGGTAATCGGCACTCGGGGCTCATGCACCCACTCAGTCTAGACGTTGGAGCAACCTCTTGGTACCATAAGGGTTTAGAGACTTTCACCCAGGGATATCTATAACACCCCATGTAGAACAAGATTTTCAGTATCCAATCCTGCTAACCACGATACGCCTGTGGAGGCTACAGCCCTGATGTCGCTAGGGCGTATAGTACCATATCACACAATGCGAATGCATGAATCACACTATCCAATCATGCAGCAATCCTGCGAGTATCGTGCGCTCATGTAGGGCAACACCGCCTATCCGGGAGCCCCTAAACAATCTGCCCGAAGGCATATGCTATGATCAGTCACTTCTCATATCAAGCATACATATGATGCGTATGATCATGAATCATGGAACTATACTACACATGTTATATGGGATAGATGTTGTTCATAACGAAGATGGGTCTAGACGGCCTACAAGTACAGGCCTAACAATGGGCCTTAGGGAGAATCATAATGCAGATATTTAACCAACATTATTCTACAATGTGGACGTCAAACCAACATTGCTCCCAAGGCACGACTGTCATAACGTCAGTACACAAGCCATGGTAGGGTCAACATCTTAATGGACTTGTGTACATCCAATTGGGCCTCGACCCATGGGCCTTGGGTACAACAAATGGGCCGCATAACATGGGCCTTAAGTATATCAGGTGGGACTCAATGGTTGGTCCCTAACTACATCAAGATGGGCCTAATCATATGGGCCTCATGCATATCAAGGTGGGCCCACTTGAACTATAGATCTAGCTCATTCTTTAGCTCATGCCAACAAAAATGAACTTCTAAGATGGTTGGACGGATTGGATGCAACCCATGCATCATAGTGGAGCCCATGAAAGCCCACCATCAGATATATTACATAATATAATATAACATATATATATCTATATATATATACAATAATATATATATATATATATATATATATATATATATATATGTATATATATATATATATATATACATACATACATATATATGTATATACACACACGCACAACCCCATCCATACACACGCACACACACGCATGCACCCACATACGCCCATCGTCCCCTGGACGGTGGGGATAAAACAAATACATAACTGTGGGCTCCATCGTCAGGCGGATGGTGAAAATGAAGTACATACATAATTGTGGGTCCCACTTTAATGCTTATATGCCATCCAGTCCGTCCATAAGGTCACGCGGACCTAGATGAAGGGTAAAAATAAATTTCATCTTGATCTAAAACTTTTGTGGACCCAAAAAGGGTTTCAAAGGCAGACCTTCAATTCACATTGTTTCCTTTGGTGTGGGCCACCAGAGCGCTGGATGAGCCTGATTTTTGGAGGGGGCCCACTCCATGGAGGGGCCCACCCAATAAACGGGATGGATGACAAATATACATCATGGTGGGGCCCACGGCTGGAGCCGTGGGTGGCTGTCAGGCCGCCCGCCGTCCGTAGGCAGCGCAGGTGCCGCCTGCGCCCTCTGCCAAAAGACAGTGGCAGCAGCAGACGCTGCTGCCCTTCTCATTTTATTTATTTTTTAAATAGAGTTTTTCTGAGGAAAATCACATGTGGGGCCCGCTACCTGAGAATCCACTCCGTCCAATGGATTCTAGGGCTCGAAATGCACCAAATAAGTCTAATATACATCATGTTTGGTGTGTAGGTACAACAAGGTGGATCCTAATAGCTTTGAACGGTAGAAAAATATAGTTTTCTATGGTATGGCCCGCCTGGTTATTGGATTGACTTCATTTTTTAGCTCAACGCCTAAAATAATAGGGAGAATGGAATGGACGACATGGATTAGATGGATACATCAAGGTGGGGCCTATATGGGTGGCCCATCAAAACTCTTTTTTCTTTTTGTTAGCCACCTCTCACAGGGACCGACACCAAGACCTCATGTGTTGAAATGAGGTATTTCCACTCGGTCTGCCTGTGAGCTATGGACGTGGGTATCACTGGCCAGCGTCCAGACGCTGGACGTGGCCCACCCAAATATCATGGCCATAACACAAATATCATGGTGGGTCCCACAGGGACGTGGCCCACCCAAGTTTTTGAATCAAGCCGATATTTGTGTTCTCCAATATCCAGGCCCACCCAAGGATGGACTGCAAGGTGGGCCCCACGGGTTGGATCATTCATCATAGTAGGGTCCACAATACAAGAAAGAGAGAGAGAGATATAGAGAGACAAAGAGAGAGATCGGATGGCGGTGGAGGGACCCCGCCACTATGGGCCCTCCATGATCACAATACATACAAAAAAAATGAGTCCCATCACAAGTGGGCCTTGTAATAGCAAATCAACGGTGGTTCACTCACCTTAGATCTTTTCTTCTTGGCTCTAATGGCTTCTTTGCTCCTTAGCTTCAATCCTAACGGAGGAGATGAGATTTGGATGGTGGAGATGGGAGATGATAGGGGTAGGAAAGGTGGGCCACACTTGTGGCTCTTTTGGAGGTTTTTGGGAAAATGTTTGGACGTATGGGGTGTTAGGGTTGCTTGGAATGAGTTTGAAAATGAGGGGAGAGAGAGAGAGAGAGAGAGAGAGAGAGAGAGACTTGTAAAGGGAGAGAGAGATGGGTAATGGATGTTTGATGTGGTGGTGATGGATGTGTAAGAGCTTTTTGACTTTTGTGGCAAATGTTGTAAGAGAAGTATGGGCTTGTGTAGGAACTTTTTGACTTTTGGGGGTTGCTTGGGGAAGGGTGTGAGGTGATGTGTACTTGACATGATGGGATTGATTGATGGATGATTGATGTGACATCTCGTAGAGATTCTCTCAGAATTCACACGCGCGGTGTTTTCCTCGCACCGAACGCTGACCCACATCTCCTGGCCAGATCATCAGATCGGCGCGCGAGTTGAGGCATCAAAACCACGGCGACTGTACGGTCGCTAAGGTACAAGTCTCAGTTTGAGTCGACTTGGGTTGACGGTGTATGAATTAGGGTCGCGTGCAAATGCCGGTTAAGGGTCGAAGGTTGCCGGAATTCGACCGGAAAGACTGCGGAAGTCTATGGAACGGTATGGACTAAAACACGGGGCTTACAGCTCTCCCCTCCTAATAAAAATTTCGTCCTCGAAATTTACACAATCATCGCAACTAGATATAACTCATGAGGGAGAAGGAACATAACATCATCATATAAAACCAAGGACAACATACAAAATAGAACACATATCAATCATTAAAGAGATGGGGATAGCGCTCTCGAATCTCTGCCTCGCGCTCTCAAGAAGCCTCCTCAACAGAATGGTGACCCCACTGAACCTTCACCAATGAAATGACCTTGGTTAGGAGGACCTGCTCCTTCCGATCAAGGATACGAACATACTGCTCGATATAAGAAACATCCTCACGAACCTCTAACGGCTGTCAATCAATAACAGGAATGATGTCTGACCTACACTTCCTCAACATGGAGACATGGAAAATGTTGTGGACGTGCAGACAACTGAGATGGCAAGGCAAGCCGATAGGCCACGGCGCCAACGCTCCCAGTGATCTCAAAAGGTCCTATGAATCTCGGGGCAAGCTTGCCCTTCGCTCCAAATCGGACTACGCCCTTCATGGGTGAGACCTTGAGATACACATGGTCCCCTACATCAAATTCCAAGGGACGACGCCGACGATCAGCAAAAATCTTTTGCCGGCTCTGAGCTGTACGCATCCTCTGCCTGATGATATCGACAGCCTCTAACGTCTCCTGCACAAGCTCGGGACCTAGGAGATGACGCTCTCCAACCTCGGTCCAACAACTCGGTGATCTGCATGGTCTGCCATATAGTACCTCAAAAGGAGTCATGCCGATGATCGCCTGATAGTTGTTATTGTATGCGAACTCACCCAATCGCAGATGCTCATCCCAGCTACCCCCGAAATCAATTGCGCAGGCCCGAAGCATATCCTCAAGGATCTAGTTGACCCTCTCGGTCTGGTCATCGGTCTGCGGATGGTATGCGGTACTGAGCTGCAAATCAGTCCCCATCGCTCTCTGGAAGCTCCCCCAAAACTGAGACGTGAACCTCGGGTCTCGGTCAAAAACGATCGAGACTGGAACGCCATGCAGTCTCACAATCTCCTCAACGAACAACCTCGCAAGCCGGTCCAAAGGCCAAGTCGCACGAATTGGAAGAAAATGCACCGACTTCGTCAAACGATCCACAACAATCCAGATGGCGTCATGACCACGCTGAGTCCTCGGCAAGCCCATAATGAAATCTGTCGACACATGCTCCCACTTCCACATTGGGACACTCAACGGCTGCAATAGACCAGGAGGTCTCTGATGATCAGCCTTGACACGCTGGGAGGTGTCACACTCGGCCACAAAACTGGCAATCTGACACTTCATCCCCGCCCAAAAATATTGTCGCTTCGTGTCACGGTACATCTTCGTCAAGCCAGGATGGATAGAAAATCGCGATTGATGTGCCTCGGTCATAAGATCTCTGCATAACTCAGGAATATCCGGGATACATAATCGACCTCTGAAGCGAAGTCCACCATCTGTACCAATCTGCTAATCTGCCTGACTCTTAGATGCTGTCGCCGCCATATAACTCTGCAACGACTCATCAGCCTACTGAGCCTCGATCACCCTTGCGACAAGAGAGGGTTGAATCGGCAGGCTCAATAACTGCACGATAGAAGACTGCAGGCCGAACTCAAAATCATACTCTTCTACATCCTCAACCATCCGCCACTCCTGAATCATCATATGCGCCACTAGGCCTCGTGGCTGACGGCTGAGGGCATCCGCCACCACGTTCGCCTTACCCGGGTGGTACTGAATATTGAAGTCATAGTCCTTCAGGAGCTCCATTCAGCGCCTCTGCCTCATGTTCAACTCAGACTACGAGAAGAGATACTTCAAGCTCTTGTGGTCAAAAAAGTGCTCGAACCTAACCCCATAGAGATAGTGCCTCCACACCTTAAGTGCGAAGACAATCGCAGCCAGCTCCAAATCATGTGTGGGGTAGTTCAGCTCATGGATCTTGAGCTGGCGAGACGCGAAGGCCATTGGTCTCCCGTGCTGCATCAGGATAACACCCAAACCAATATGCGAGGCATCAGTGAATATAATAAATCCATCACTCTCAGAGGGAAGAGTGAGGACAAGAACGGACGTCAGACGGTCCTTTAACTCCATAAATGCTCGCTCGCAGGCGTCACTCCAAATAAACTCCGCGCCCTTCCGAGTCAACCTGGTCAGCGGGGCTGCAATACGGGAGAAACCCTCAATGAAACGCCGGTAATAGCTTGTTAAACCAAGGAAACTGTGGATTTCAGACGCAGTCGTGAGCTGGCCCCACTGACGCACTGCCTCAACCTTCGAGGGGTCCACTGCGACACCCTCCCTCGTCGCCACGTGACCTAGAAACTTCACCTCCTCCTGCCAGAACTCGTACTTCTCCAGCTTCGCATACAGCTGGTGTGCGAAGAGGGTCTGCAACGTAACCTCTAAATGCTGCTCGTGCTCCTCACGGGTCCTCGAATAGATCAAAATGTCATCGATGAAGACTACAACAATGATCGAGATAAGGGCGGAAGAACTCGTTCATCAACTGCATGAAGACCGTGGGTGCATTGGTCAGTCCGAAGGACATGACCTGGAACTCAAAATGACCGTAATGCGTCCTGAAAGCCGTCTTCGGAATGTCTTCCTCTCGGACCCGAATTTGATGATATCCGGAATGCAGGTCAATCTTCGAAAAGAACTGTGCACCTTGCAGCTGATCAAACAAATCATCGATCCTCGGGAGCGGGTACTTGTTCTTGATCGTGACCTTGTTGAGCTCGCGACAGTCTACGTAGAGCCTCAACGATCCATCCTTCTTCTTCACGAAGAGTATCGGCGCTCCCCACGGCGAACTGCTCGAACGGATAAAGTCCAACTCGCGCAACTCGTCCAACTGCTTCTGCAGTTTCTGCAACTCCAACGGTGCTATAAGGTACGGGGCCTTCGAAATAGGCGCGGTACCGGGCACGAGATCAATCTGAAACTCGGTGAGTTGGCGAGGCGGTAATCACAGAATCTCCTGAAATACATCGAGAAAATCGCAAACAATCGGCATCTGATCAATACAAGCGACAACAGGCTCCTCAACGGCGCAGGACATCAAGCAAGACAACGGCTCTCCTCGGGGCTCCGCAACGAACTGAAACTGCGGCAAGCCTGGTATACAGAACGTAACTGTCCTCGCGGAACAGTCCAAGACGGCGTGGTACTCGGCAAGACAATTCATGCCAAAGATAACGTCGAAATCTAACATCGACAGCACACACAAGTCGGCGGGCAAGAAAATCTCTCCTACTAACATGGGGTAAGATGAACAAAAGCGGCCTAATACTGTAGTCTTCCCCAAGGGCGTCAATACGGTCAACCCCTTTCGAACAGACTCTGTCAGCAATCCAGTCGAACGATAGAATCCATCGGACATAAACGAGTGCGAAGCACCGGAATTAAATAAAACTCAAGCAATGCATGCAGAGACTGGAAGTATACCCTCAATGACTCCTCCAGATGACTGAGGATCCTACTGGACCACGTAGAATCTAGCCTGAACCGGCTGGAGAGGTGTCTATCTCCTTTGAGCGTGCTGTTGTTGCTGATGGGGTCGCTGAGGTGGTCGAAACTGCTGCCTCTGCTGCTGCGGCCTCAGAGGCTGGTGCTGATACCACATTGCTGGGCGAAAGTTGGCGAGAGAAGTTTAGTTGGCCCCGAGTTAGTAAAGGCGACCTAAGAGAAGATCGACATTATCAGGCGTCGACTTCTGACAGCGCAGAGCAGACAGAAGAGTTACGCCGATACGAGGCGGCGACAGTTAGAGTTTGAGGTCGGTGACCATGTGTTTTTGAAAGTTTTCCCCATGATGGGAGTCCTTCGGTTTGGGAAGAAGGGGAAACTTACGCCGCGGTTCATTAGCCCATTCCAAATATTAGACCGAGTGGGTGTGGTGGCATACCGTCTTGCTTTACCCACACCACTTGCGGGCGTGCACAACGTATTTCATGTATCTATGCTGAAGAAATACGTTCCTGATCCTTCCCACATTATCAGATGGGAGCAGGTACAGTTGAGCGAGGATGCTACATATTACTGCTTCTGACGCATATCCTAGACAGGAAGGAGCAGGTATTGCGTAGCAAGGTCATCCCACTTGTGAAGGTATTGTGGACGCATCACACTGAGGATGAGGTTACTTGGGAGACAGAAGCCAAGGTTCGTAAGAACTACCCTCAGCTTCTCGAGGAGTATGAAAAGGTACTAATTTCGAGGATGAAATTTTTCTTTAAGGGGGGTAGATTGTAACGATTCAGAAAATTTTGTACAAAGACCTGAGTACCACCTCAGGCAGAAATCACTCAGGACCAAATCCTTTAGAAATTAGACAAGTTTAACCAGGTGCTAAACTAGATTAGCTACGAAATCCGCTTGATCTACTTTAAATACGATCTGCAAGACCCAAAACTTGTGGAATCATTGATGCTAGGTTACCTTAAAATCTAGGATCAATCTCATTACCCAGTTGCTCTCGGGAGCACATTGAAACTCCGTATCGGATCTGGACCACACGTCGAAAGTCCGATGACCACGAGACTAAGCGCTTAGGACCGTTTTGCTGGGATTGACAACCACCTCGGAAATCAAGTCCAGATAGTATTCCGAAGCTATTCGCTTAAGCCCAGAGTGAATTGTGTGAGAAATGTGGGTATCTTTAGAAATAAAAGTAATCTGAGACTTGTCGCTTGCGGGCCGAATATAAGGATTCAGACCGTCAGAATCTGACCCAAATGCACCCTCGGATCAGGAGAAATTTCCCATACATGGTAGTGTACTTGTAACCCTGATCGAGTTTCGGTGACCGTTGAACTGAAACTGGTTCGCCACATGCGATCTGGAAACCCGATTGGAACGAAAACTTAACTCGACCTAGATCCATGGTCAGGGAGCTTAAGTCCGACCTTAGGCTCAAGGGGGGGCTCCGGAAGTGCTCCGTTGAGCTGAAATAGACGCCCTTTGGCTATAACCTAAGTATACCTTGGCCCTGGGGCCATTTCCATCAGTTTTAGGCCTATATAAGGACCTTAAACCCTCTCTCATTCACTCCATAAGAATTTGGAAAAAACCCTAGGAGAAAAAAGAGAGTAAAGAGAGAGAAAGTGAGAAGTTGGAGTCACTCTTGGGATTCGATCCCTACCATTCTGCGTGCTTATCCATCACTACCAAATCGCTATTCCGGCGATTCTGACTTCGTTCTTAGGTAAGAAAACCTAACCCTAAGCCGTTCTAGGGTTTCAAATAGTGAAATGATGAAATAACTTACCTAGTTCATGTTATAGGTTATCATTCTACCGGTGACAAAGACTACATATCTAAAACGACTCCTTACGCGTTTATCGGCGTAAGGTGCGGACTATAGATGTATAGATTATGGTTTTTAAGGCTTTCAATGTCGGTTAATGGTTTATTCTTGACGTAGGTGTTATTTCACATGCATAAAGTGATGTCCGTTTCGTTTTTCAATTATACGTTAACTAGGTTGAATATACTATATTCCTCATATTTGTAGAAAATACCGTATACGTATGAAATTCGGATTTGTGTTTGCCATGATTAATTGCTGTCTATGTATGATAGATGCATGCGTATCAACTTCTGGGTGAACGGATTTGCCTAATACATGTTATATTAACATACGTCGTGTATGTTACAATGCGTAGCCTAAGTGTTTGAGTAAAAGACTAAATGAGTATAAACCTTGCGTTAGTATATGCCATGACTAACTATCATGGCTATGCGATTGTTGTGTAGGCGGCAATCCTTTGATGAAGGGACTTGCCCTAATACGTATGCTAATCAATACATACCATGTATGATATAATGTGTATGCTAAGTGTTTGTAAACATGTCTGTATGAATAAATACTTGTAAACTGTTCTTTAAAGGGGTGTTGAGATAGGATTCTCAGCTACTCTAATGATGTGTACGATTTCCTCCATATGTCTTGTTTCATAATCATTGCTTTTACCTAGAAATGCATAAGTGTGGATTCATGTTTATGTTGTACTTCATAACATGCTCAACTGATTGTATGATTTGAATCATTGCTCCATTACTGCTTGAGTATCTCATATGCTAGATCGTTGTAATTGAATGTGTTTGGGACTATTATATAGTCTAAGCAATTGGTAACAGGCCTCAAAGTAGTGGCTGATTTTGTCCCGCCACATGAGACGCGCCTGATGAATCTGAGTCGTATATCGATTAGTGACAGTGGTTAGGCCACACGGAGTGCTTATGCGCTTCATGTTGATCAGCTCGATGTGCGCTCGTGCTAGTCGAGCTCGTCATATAACCCGATTGGCTCGATGTATGTTAACCATGTTTGGACACTACTGCTTGAACCCAGGGTACCAAACTCATCAGTGAAATCCCTGTTAACCTTGGTACCTTGATCCGCTAAGACTCATGAGCCGAATACGGTGGTATGGGATACTGTATTCGAGCTGTCGGCCTACACTGATCAGGTGACGAGCCCATTGTAGTGACCTCGAGCGTACTCTGAGTCTACGTATAGGCAATGAGCCTTCCATAACATCTAGAGTATAAACTAGGCCGGTACTGATTAGGTGACGAGCCCTTTACAGCGACATAGAACCGCAACATCGTAGAGATTTACTAGGACTGACGACCCTAGAATGGATCCTTGTTTGGGAATGATATAAGGGAGGTACCTTAGATTCTCAATTCTGTTGTATGAAAGGAACTAATAATAACTCGGTAATCACGTTCATAACATCACACTGCATGTGCCCCGGGTTGAAGAGCACAGAGGGAAGAAAGCATGTCGCGACCGTAAGATGGTGTCGCACGAGGGAGTGTAGGCGAGGGCATGCATCATAAATACATTTCATCCTTACATTAATAAGAGTATCTAGGAATGTCTGATATGTCTGCTTTATCATTACTGCTTGACTGAATTGATAACATGTTAATCTTTGCTCTATGATTCCACTGAGTTGATCACTCACTCCCACGTTCTGGGATAGTGTTCTGAACACCCACCAAACCTTGTCTTAGTTGCGGATGACGATGCGACTCAGGAGACGGAGCCTGATTACTATGACGATCAGTACGAGTTCTCGTATATGCAGTTCTCTGGTGGTTTCTTAGGCCGTCCGGATCGACGGGGCTACAGGGCTTATCATTGTAGTTGAACCATTTTTTGACATTTTGATTTTTGGACTATTACATGTATATGGTGACTCAGTGATGTATTCATACTCTAGAGACCGATCGTAAACTTTTGGCTCATATACGTATATATACATCTTTCAGTCTTCCGCTTGCGTTGTATAAGCTGATCTGGAGTATGAATTACTGTTTTGGTATAATCCCACTCATGATTAATGCACTAACACAGACAACATTTTAATCAGAAGCATATATGTTGCATAAGTGATGTTTTGGAACTTGGGAGTTGAGTTGCTACTTGACCCCCGATTTTCAGGGCGTTACATAGTCCCACTGAACAATTCCAAACACTCCCTCAAATGAAAACAATCGACCAAATGCAATTTAAAACAATCCCCTAAATGTAAATAGTTTCCCAAATGCAATTAAAATAGTTCCCAGTCCAAATGCAAATTGTCACACCCCAGACTCGGTAACCGGACTCACAAAGAACCCGATAGCCAGTTTTGGCCACAACAGCCTCCGTAATACCCCATTCTCGGCTCCGGAGGCAGGTTCCGTTCCCAGGATCCTACAAGGAGGATTTTCATAATAGTTTAATCATTTTCAATACGAGTATACCTAAGATCACAACAAGTTTATCTGAGAATAAAAAGGCACACATCACAAAATCCACTAAGAATTTGAACTTTTACAAGCTTACATCAGGTCCGAAAGGACATACATAAGACAATGGGAAAAGAGAGAAAAGGGTCAGCAACACTGGAGTCTTTAAGCTTAACTCTACTCCACGCTCTGCTGCTACGTCGCCTGCCTAGAGTCTCCTGCACTCATCAATCGTGCATAAGCTTATAAAAGATTAGAGGGTGGTGTAAGTGTGTGACAATGGTGCACAGAAGAATAGTAGGAGATGCAACAATGGAAACATGCTCAATGAGAACATCACTAGCCTTACCAAGGCTTATCATGAATATGATGCAATGAGTACTGGACGTCATACCAAGGCAATGCATGAAGTGGCTTACACAGCCAAGGCAAATGCGATGCAAAGTGATGTCAGTGCTCATATCCAATCCACATATCCAATACATTTCCAGTCGTAAGGAAATCACCAGGGTCCATTACACTGTTGAATGACTGCCGCTCTACAGACCCCGCATAGTCAAACGAGCGTAAGAGACCTCACTACCCGCCTGTGGACAACAAATCACCAACAAGACCTGAAGGTAGCGGACCCATTTACGAGCTGGTCAGACTCAGCCTAACAACGCCTCCTCACACCAGGCAGGTAAGGCGCACCCCTATCCAACCGATTACACGACAGTGGGAGGTGCGGCCTAACGGTATAAGACTCTCGTGCGCTCATAATTTTCACTCGGTCATGGCGTTGGAGCAAATCTTAGGTACCATGGAAATTTTAGAAATTTCACCCATGTGCATCCTATGCACCCAGTATGCTCAAGTAATATTTTCGGTGTCCACTCATACGCTCATCCACGGATATCCTTGTGGAGGCAAGGCCCTGATGAAGCAAGGACGGTATCATCATGAAATGTTATGCCAATGCATGAATCACACATACAAATCATACACTAGCTGCAGACACACAATATGCACAAGAGGAGAAACTCCATCATTCAATGACCATTATACAATGCAATCAATTCATACAGATGATGCATATGGGTCATCATGATGTAAGTGTGCTACCTGTAGAATGTATTCCTTCGTCCTAAGGAGGGACAAGGCCTAGGTATATAGATAGGTACTAAGGAGAAGCGAAGTCCTCTAGTGGGGGCCCAATACTTTTGTAACATCCCAGATTTTTGCCAACCTGGAATTAGACGTCCTTAGGCAATGGGTCGATCCTAACACCTTATTAAATTGTTAGAACTCAATCCCACAGTCTAAAATCGCTTTTAACCCATTTCCTTCACAAATCTCACCTCTCACCACCTTGTTCTTTAAATTTTTTTAAAGTACTTTCACATTAGACACTATCTTAAGGTTTAGGTGATGAAGAACAATACTTAAGCTATAAATTACTGTAACTAGTAAATATAGAAATAAAATGGGCGTTTAGCCATTACCCTTATGGAATTTCACAAAACGAATAGGTTAGTTGGAAACATTAGTCTCTCCTGCCTTAGGACCTTCTCCTGTTGTAATTAGGGCATGATTCAGTTGAGTATTAATAACTTAAATCTCCTTCTATACAAACTACCAAAGGCCCGAGTATCACCTCAGGCAGAAATCACTCAGGACCAAATCCTTTAGAAATTAGACAAAGTTAACTAAGTGCTAAACTAGATTAGCCATGAAATCCGCTTGAATCACTTTAAATACAATCTGCAAGACCCAAAACTTGTAGAATCATTGACGTTAGGTTACCCTAAAATCTAGGATCAATCTCATTACCCGGCTGCTCTCAGGAGCGTCACGAAACTCCGTATCAGATCTGGACCGTACGTCGGAAGTCCGATTAACGCGAAGTTATAGAATTAGGACCGCTTTGCTGGGCTTGACAACCATCTCGGAAATCAAATCCAGATAGTGTCCCAGCGCTATTCGCTTGAGCCCGGAGCGAGGAGTGTGAGAAAGGTGAAATTAATTAAAAATAAAATATAAATTTAAGTAATCTGGCACGTGTCACTTGCAGATCAGTTATAAGCAACCAGACCGTCGGAATCAGGCCAGATTACACCCTCGGATCAAGGATATTTGCCCCTACGTGTCAGTGTACTTGAAATCTCTGATCGAGTTTCACTGACCGTTGAACGGAAACTGGTCCGCCACGCGTGATCTGAAAATTCGACCGGAACGAAAACTTAACTAAACTTAGATCCAGCGTTAGTGAGCTTAAGTCCGACCTTTGGCTCAAGGGGGGCTTCCAGAAGTGCTCCGTTGAGACGGAACATACCCATTTTGGACATAACCTAAGTATACCTTGTTCCTGAGTCTATTTTGGTGAGTTCTGGACCTATATAAGGACCTTAAACCCTCACTCTCTCATCCCACACAAATTTGAGAAAACCTAGGAGAGAGAAGAGAGAAAAGAGAGAGAAAGTGTGGGAGAAGTGGGAGATTCTTCCTGCCGTTCTACCATGTCGATCTACAAGCTTAACCATCCCTTTCTAATCGCTTTTCCGGCGTTTCCAACTTCGTTTCTAGGTAAGAAAACCCTAACTCTAACCTGTTTTAGGGTTTGAATTGATTCAAGTAGTGAATAGCTAACGTATCCCGTGCTATAGGTTGATACACTGCCGTAGGCGAAGACTTAGAGATTCTATCGACTCCGTTATGATTTTACGGGAAAAGGTGCGGACTTTAGACGTATAGGTTATGGTTTTCAACGCTTTCAATGTCAGATAATGATAGATTCATGATCTGCATGCAATTGCACATGTACAAAGTGCTGACCGTTTCGTCTTTCGATTATACGTTAACTATGTTAAATATACTGTATTCCTCATATTTGTAGAAAATACCATATACGTATAAAATACGGATTTGTGCTTAACATGATTATTTGTCGTGACTATATGCTTGTCTGTATGCGACAACTCTCTAGCGAAAGGACTTGCCCTAAATCACGCCATGGCCACATACGCTATAATGTTTAAAATGTGTAGCCCAAGTTTGTGGAAATGACTGAATGAATATGGAACTTGGATTCCTGCTGCCCATGATTATTCGTCGTGGGTACACGCGCGTTATAATTGGGGCAACTCCCTAGTGAAAGGATTTGGCCTAATACCTATGTGATAAACATATGTAATGTATGTTGATGTATGTAGTCTAAAGTGTTT